>JAXGGA010013993.1:0-33404 GCA_038373865.1 Uloborus plumipes
TAACTGCTTATCGTTAAAATAGCTCACACGATTGAGCTACTAAAATCCGTGCACTCAAAGTGGGATATAGACTCCTATAGAAGTTAAGATAAATGGACCAACACTTAAAGATATCTCTTTGTGTTATTGGTCGCTATGTTTACAATGCATCAAAAGTCGCCGATTCCTTCTACCCTTTTAAAAAGTCATTTACACAGCTAAGCTTTTTTTTTATGATCTTGCACTAAAGCACGTCAAATGCTCTGTAAAATTGCATTAGTTAACCTCCTTTTAAGTACCCGAATCGCTTTGAATTGTCTCATTGTAAAATAACCACATGGAAGGGATTGGAGCGGCACTTTTGTTCCAATACCACTGTCCGATTTGGTTCGGACAGCAAGCAACGGTGAGAAGTGTTCTCGTTGGGAATAAGGCGACACCCCTTTCCTCTCTCCTTTTCTTTGGGATGCACCTTTGTTATGAGCAGTTTAGCAGGGCTTCATTGACAGTGCTTTCTGTAAATGTCAAAATAGAGTTCAGTTTTTGTCCTTTGTGATACCCCTATTTTTAAAAGAAAAATCTTATGCTCAAGGAATGGACTTTTGTTCCTTTCCCTGGAAGAAATAACTACATTTCAGATAAAATGAAACAACAAATGAAAGTTTTTTCATTTGTTAGGATTCCCTTGTTCTGCTATTTGTTGCCCGTAATTACTTATAGGGATATTAAAAGGGAATATGTTCCACTTTATTTTGTGAAAGCGATGAGTACTAACACAGTTATGTTAGAATAGTAAATAAATCAGTGGAATGGTAAATAAAAAAATAAGTAAATAAATAAAAATGAGCAAAAATAAAATAATTGCAAAATGATTGACAAAAATAAATAATGTAAAATATAAATAAATTACAGATACTTAATTGCGAGTATAGCTTTCAAGTTCATGTTCGACTGCAAAAACAACATTAAAAACCCCGTAGCAAAATGAGGAGAAAAGTGTTATCATACTGTGGCGAAATGGAACCGGTGACTGATGCACGGAGCGGTCGCTTTGCGGCGGAAAACATTTTTCGCTTGGGTCAGTGAATGGGTTAAAGCAGTGAGTAACCGCCTCTAAGCAAGGGCTAAGGCAGGAACATGCAATACACCGCCAACTCGGCTATTCCCATTCATGGACTGCAAGCTCTGCCTTAAAATTTACGAGTTATACCGTGCCAAGTGCGGTCGCTCGCTGGTATTCTAATTTCACATGAGCTACCAGTTTTTTTTTGGCTCTTTTTGCTCTATAAGAGGATTTTTGCCTCCAACTCGGTTACTTTTCTATTCCATGCTGATGAGTGCATAAAAAGCACGAAACTGCAGTCCATGGATGGAAATAGCCGAGTTGGCGGTGTATTGCATATTCTTTAGTTTGTTCTTGCAAATATGGGCTCTGCATTGCATGCTGGGTGACAATTTCAATTTGCGCCGTCTCTAGCTGGGACGCAATTTTTCGCCCCCCCCCCTCTTGTACTTTATATAAAGCACAGGTGAGTCAGAAGCGAGGGGGGGAAATTTGCTAACCGACTCAAAGAGCTCAGCTGCCAAATTTTGCCAATATCACCCTCGTAACGCTTAAACGCTATTTTTAATTGACTGTATCAATTTGGCAACTTTGATTCGGACACCCAGTATCAATAAAATTGAGTATTTGTTAACGGGCATCAGTAAACACTGACAATCGCCGTCCTTAAACCTTAACTTCCCACTGTTGCATTTCTGCAACATATGATTTATTTTAATTTAAAAGACTCATTTTTTTAAAAAAATTACATACAAACCAGTTATCTGATTAAAAAAAAGATTATTGCAACGAAATACATGCTAATTTTGTCACTAGTTGACAGCACATTTTCCACAGAAATCACAATAATTATAAAAATATCTGATGCTTCAGAACTGTGTCTTTACTATAAAAAGATTACATTATATTTTATGCTTCCTCTTGTTTATTGAAGATATAAATTACCAGGTAAGAAATTTGAACATTTTACATTCATTTAAAATTAATTTTAATTCTCTATTGGAAAACGTTTTTAAGATATTTGATGTTATTTATACGTTGCCGCAAACAAAAAAAATGACTGAAATTCAATTTAAAACTGCTTTTTTTTTTTTTTCATCTTTATTATTACGTGAGAACTAACTGATATAATGTTTTCATAGAAATTTAAAAAATTGTGAAGTTAAGGGTTAATACAGAACCACTACGACTGACTTTAGCAAGAGATTGCGTTCACCAGCTATCCCGATTTGAACAGTAATTTGAACAAACATTACTTTTTTTCGAAAGATTTCAGCGAAGACACCTCATTCCCGTATTTGACCTATTTATTGAACGTTTATCGTTCAGTTTTGGCCCATTAAAAACCCTGCCTGTTCAAATACTTTGGAGTGAGCAGTTCGATTCGAACTATTTTTTATTGAGTGGGGAATATTTCGTTTTTAGAAATAAGAACTAAATGCTAAAAATATATGTTCGACATACCTTTGCAGTCTTAGATAATTAAAGGAATATTGATCAAATGCTATGATATCAATGTTGGTAAACGGAAAAGTAGGCTCGTTTAGTTCTTGAGTGAACTTCTTGTTAAATCTTGATTAGAAAGCGGCGCTAGTTAATGTGGCTTTTAAGTCGTATGCAGATAACGTTTAATCGCTGTTGTAACATAGCGGGTTTAGCGATTGATATTAAACACTATTAAAATTGCATTATTTGAATCGGTGAGTGCAAAACAACATCAGTCAAGAACTTCAAATTGTTCAGGAGAGAGGAAAAAGTCTTAGTTCTAACATTGTTTCTACGGTCAACATTCAAATAACAGGTCCCATATCTTTCAAATTAGTAACCTGACTGGCGTGATTTTTGATATCAACATGCATTTTGCCTCCCACAGCTCGTTTCCATAAAAAACGAATGTTCGAGACTGATGTTGTTTTTGCTCTCACTGATTCATTTGTATATATCATTCGTGGCCAACCTTATCTGCCCGAGGGCCACACCTCATATTAAAATCCTTCTCGTGGGCTAGAACACAAGAAGTTTCAAAATATTTCATTCTTTTCTAGCAGAAAAGAAAATTATCAACCAGTAATTGTTTTTACACACATTACTTGTACTTATTTTAATAATTGCAGGTGTTTCAGCAACCAATTTCTGACATCGCCGCTTCTTGATTTGTAACATTGAACAAAACAACGAGCCAGCGAAGTTGATCCGTATCAACATCGAGTGTGGCCCGCGTGACAAGGTTGGACCCCGGTTTAATTCAATGAATGTTGTGAAGTGTATAAAATGCAACAATGTAATAAATGTAACAAGTAAACTAATTTTTGGCGGAACAGGACATATCCGCCGCAAGTTTTATTCCCCTCTTCCCCGCATGGGACATTTCCGCCGCGACTCCTATTCCCCCTCTGACTGGCACAGGACAAATCCGCCGCGCCGTTTTCAAGGGTTAGAAAGGGGTTACTGGTTTAAAGCTTCCATTCTTGGCAGCACATCGTGTTTCGGCGACCAACAGCAAAAGTAAATAAACCAAATAAATTCCCGGGCTACTTGTGGAGCTCAGTATGGTGCCGAAATCAATTTAAACTTCGCCAATTTTCCTTCGCCAAGTATTGCACGCTACTAGCTCAATCGGCAGAGTTGTACTGTCGTACGAAGACGGCGGGAAAAGACGCGGCGGAGATGTCTCATAGGGGGGAAAGTAGAGATAAACTTTGCGGCGGAGATGTCCTACGCTGCGGCGGATATGTTCCGTGCCCATTTTGGACCAATGTAATCTGAAGGAGCTTAAAAGAAAAGAGGGCCGACACAAGCCAGACAGTCTAGTCGGAAACTAGGAGCCCGGGGGTTTGAGGGTCCCGGTGCTGAATCGGGGTAGCATAAATTTCATAAGGGTCATTGGGGGCCTTCCTAGGCTCTCGGCGACCCTGCGTTATAAGCATTACTAGCTTCGCTGAAACATTCTGAAATCGGGGAACGGTTTCAAACATCGCCAAGTCACCAGCATTAGGCGATTTTGGCACAACTCTTGGTGTCTAATTCGATTCCGACAGCACAAAAATTCCAGCTTTTCAGTTTTGGCAGCACCATCTTTCTCAAGAAAACCAATTCTCAACAATCAAATTTCCTTTCACCAATGACCCATAACTTATAGCCATTCGAAAAAGGTCCTTCAATTGATTCTGCGCATTTTGAGCAATGTGTTTGAGCAGCTTGTGTAGTAACTTCAAGTATCGAAAAAGTAAACGAATTATCGAGCCTTAAAATGTCAATTTCAGTTTGTGCAAGAGGCTCCTTGTTACGTAACGACCAACATCTGCGAACTACAAACAGCAAGGTCTTCCGAGTTAGTTCTTGTCGAAATGCTTTTCAAATATTAATTCAGAGCTGCATAGTTTCTTCTTACGGGTGTTCAGAATAAGGACACATGCTGCATGGGCAGCTTGCAAAAGTTTTTTTTTTCTCTATTCTGACGTCACGTAGACAAGCAACCTTCAAGGTTATAGAGTAAGCAAATACGAGTAAAACCTATAGATGCAGTGCTTCAAATTGAATCTAAAATTTGCAATCATATTTATTCGGTTTGGGTCAAAATGTCACGGCCGAAATGTCGCGAGCCAAAATGTCGCTGCCAAAATGTAGCCGAGCCAAAATGTCGCGGCCAAAATGGAGCCGAGCCAAAATGTCGCGGGCCAAAATGTCGCAGGTCCAAAATGTCGCGTGCCCAAAATAACGCGGGCCAAAATGTCACGTGCCCAAAATGTCGCCGGTCCAAAATGTCACCAGTCCAAAATATAGCCGTTTCAAAATGATGCTAAGTGCATAGTACAGATTTAATGTAGCCACTAATTCACAAATTCAATGCAGCTTAATTATGTAGCTCAATTTTACTAATAAGCTTATCACGATATGATAAACACACCTGTTTAGTAACTTTTTTTAAACGTAGCAGTTTAGAAAATAAGCTTAATTTATTAACAAAAATGTACCTACATTGATTTCTTCTAAAGCTTAAATTATTTCAGTACCGAAGTAATGATATAGTTTTTTCGGGGCTGTACTTAGGGCCCAGGGACGCTAAATTTCTTCCTTTTTAATACGCTTCTATTAGTTTCACATGTGGGTTTGTATGTTTGTTTGTATGCATGTAACTCTGAATAAAAGATAAAATTCACGTTTTTTACAAACGTAAAAGTAATATACAGGGTGTCCAGTAATTATTGACGGGGTTTCCGTACCTCATAACTTTCGAACAAAAAATAATATGTAAAAACAGATTACATATTCACAAATTACAACTCAAAAAGTTTTATGTGGAAACAATGCGATTTTAGCGCACGTGCATTCTGAGTAATTTTAACGTTATAAATAAAAAATGGCGACAGTGAAAGAAAAAATAATTTGTGTATTGCGGTTCTTTGAAACTAAATCAGTTGTAACTACTCAACGCCGCTTCAAGACCACGTACAAAAAAGATCCTCCTTCGGAAAATTCTATCAGACGCTGGTTAACAAAATTTCAGGAAACTGGTAGCGTTCTACAACGAAAGGGAGCAGGAAGACCGAGCACTTCTCAGGGAAATGTTGATCGCATCCAAGAAGCGTTCACTCGCAAACCAGGAAAATCAACGAGACAAGCTGCTGAGCAGTTACATATGCCGCGTTCGACGATATGGAGCATTCTTCATAACCGCCTTCAGCTGAAGGCATATACAAAGTGCAAATTGTGCAAGCTTTACACGCGAATGATAAACAGCGTCGTTTTGAGTTCGCTGTTGAACTTTTGAGTCGAATTGAGGATGATGAAAATTACCTTCGCAAATGGTTCTTCAGTGACGAATCCACTTTTCATTTGTCAGGAAAAGTAAATAAACATAACTGTCGAATATGGGGCTCGGAGGACCCGCACGATTATCGAGAATGGGAAAGAGATAGCCCTGAAGTGAATGTTTGGTGCGTTTCATCTCATACTGAAGTTATTGGACCTTTCTTCTTTGCTGAAACATCAGTAGACTCCGTGACATACTTTGATATGCTGGAGCTATATGCGGTTCCTCAGCTGCAGCAACATCAGCCAGATGTGATATTTCAACAGGATGGGGCACCCCCACATTGGACCATAATTGTACGTGACGGTTTAGACAAGAATTTTCCCAACAGATGGTGTGGAAGAGGTGGACCAATTCCATGGCCTCCGAGATCACCAGATATAACACCGCTGGACTTCTTTCTGTGGAGTTTCGTCAAAAACATTGTATATAAAACCCCTGTACCCTCCCTTGATGAACTAAAAAGCAGAATTGTCAGTGCGATTCAAAATGTAACCCCACAAATACTGGAGAACACTTGGGGGAAGTGGAATTTCGTCTTGATGTGTTACGACCCACAAAGGGCAGTCATGTGAAAATTCAATAATTTTTTTTTTCATCATTAATAAAACTTTTTGAGTTGTAATTTATGAATATGTAATCGGTTTTTGCTTATTATTTTTTGTTCGAAAGTTATGAGGTACGGAAACCCCGTCAATAATTACTGGACACCCTGTATATTAATACTACCATTAGGATAAACTATATTGCATGTTGATGTATAATAAGTGCATTTTAATTCTGAATTGGGCATCGATCGTCCACAAAATGCATACCGTAAACCGGGGTTACTTTGATACAGGGTTCGCATATTTTGTATTGTAGCACCCTCATTTTTCAAGATATTTCAACAATTTTTGAACGAAACGATAGCTTAACATCTCAGCTTGAAATTGCTGTTTGAAATTCTTCGATATATTGAATAGGGAGGGAGGGGGGTCATTTGTTTTTTGTATTAATGTTACCCCACCATCCGGGGTTACTTTGTAACAACGTGTTTTCTCCATCTAAAACGTCTGTTTCGGTGGTTTGTAACAAAGTAACCCCATCCAAAAGATAGCCTGAGTTTTTTTTAATAACAAAAATCAATTTTTCCATTATTTTTTTTTGTTTAAAAAGCTGGATTTAAATGAAAAGTGGTTCCTACCACTCTAAGCATGCTAATCTAACAGGAATCAGGTTTGAATCAAATTGAAAAGAGAGAAATTCATAGAAAACTTCTTTTATTATAAAACATCAGTTGGAAAAAGCTTGAAATCACATCTAGCGTGTTTTTTAAATGTAAAACCACAATGTTTTTCTTAATTTCGACAATAAAAAATATCAAGGTAACTTCACTTGATTAGAATAAAATAAAACTTAAACTAGAAGTTGAAAAGAATAGATTCAAAAATTACAAACGCTCGAAAAAAAATTAAGAATAAGGCACAGAAATCACAAACTTTTTAAAATAAATGAGGCGCTTGAAATCTTTCTCATATCGTGAACATTATCCAAGGTGCACTCAACTCATAGCAGTCTTTGATTTATGGCTTCAAGTCAACTGAAAACAGTACTTTCTCTCCAGGTATGATCCTTGGGATTCGAATCCGGCAACAGATGCGGCTAGCATTAAACCACAGCTTATCCTCTTCTTGTGGCCACGTCCACCACTTTCCAGATTTTTTCATGCATGTTACTTCAAACTCTCCATCCTCCTCTTGTACAACTTTCCCCGGGTATTTCCGTCCACCGTAAACTACAGCTACATAGTCCCCTTCAATCAAGGGTTTCTCCATCAGAGTCGGCAGCAAACGGCTGTCTATGGGGAGTAGATCTTCTTCATCTGACATATCTGATTCGAAATTGAGAGGGCTTTCATCGCTTTCAGCATATGGCAAGTCATCACTGTTCAAACTACCAGCCGTGGAGCACTCGGATTCATAAGAGGCACGCCTGGTTCTTTTTTTGCCCTTAGGTTTCACATTTTGGCCTTTCCCCTTCTTTTTCTTTGAAGGAACAGCTGGAACGTCTTTGGGATCCTTAAGATCATCCGCTGTAATGCCCTTCCCAGCTTGGATAATCAGCTTTTTTTTGCGTGGCTTTTTTGCAACACACTCAGTTCCTCAACACAGACATTTCCATGTCAACATAAGAGGTTAAACTTACTTTTCAGCAGCAGCTCTGATTGTTATCTGACGTTTGAGACATTTATCCACAGCTTCATACAATGTTTCAGCACTGTAGTTGCGGTAGGCACGTGCCCCAAGCTTACGAACGTATTGTCGTGGCATTTCAAGTCATTAAACTGCGAAAAAATACAAAAAACATGATGTTCTAAAGTAACCCCATGGCCATGTTCAGAATTCCCCATGTATCAAAGTTACCCCTTTAACTTGTGTTGTTTTATGTTTTAATTCATAGTAAATCGTAGAATTGAGTTATAGAAATAAAAAAAAGACAAAATCATCTTAAATAGTTGTGTAATCAGAAAATAACTCACCCAAATTCAACAGGTTGCTCAGTTGGTGGCACCAGAAGAGGTTACGACAACAAACTGAAAACAGCTGATATCACTGATAACACATAAATCAGTGTTGCGAAAAATATTTTTCTGTTTCAATCGATTGGCGATGTCAGCGCACTCTGATAAGTAATTCTTGAAACTTCGACACCACCAGGGTGTCGCTAGTTGTAAAAGTAAGCCCGCCAGAACGGTTCAAAAATAAAAAACAGGTTTTTATAAAGTTACCCCGTCAGTCTAAAGTAACCCCGGTTTACGGTATTATAAGTGCAAGCAAACATAGCGAATATTCAACAGTTTTGAAAATCTTCTTTTGAATTTGATTTACTCTAAAAACATTTTTTTTAGTGTTTTTAAACTATATTTAGGAATATTTCTTTTTTTTTTCATTTCATTTCACACTCCAGGGTCCCCCGTACCTACCACAGCTTCGTGGTTTCACCGGGATAGGGCCCTGAAGAGCGCTCTGTTCTTAATTTTGAACCAGAACCTAGGGTCGAGCAAACCCTAGGCCCAGCACCCCCAGAGGTATCGTTTCACTTGGAGGACTTTGTGACCACGACATTTTTAACGCCTCCCAGTCACCATTAATCAAGACGGTGGATCTTTGATCGGCTGGGATCGAACCCACGAGTCCGATGCCTTACTGATCGGGCCACCACGGCCCTTTCTTTCTTTTTTTTTCTTTTTTTTTTATCACACAAAGAAATTAAACAAATAAATTTGCTGTAAAGGCTTTTTTTCCCTTTTGCAAAAACGGAATACCGTTTAATCACCACGCAGCCGACATTTTTCTTCTGGAACATTTTCTTTAAGAGGAGGTTGGGGACGTTTGAAATCAAATTAGGGACGCATTGGAGAACAGAACAGGGCACGCTCGTTCATGGAATTATTGCTTTCTTTGTAATAACTGGGTGGTGGAAGGGAGGTGAAATGTCAAGAGAAAAAATGGTATCATATTCAACTCCACATTTAAATACTGATTGTAACGAAGGTACAGTGCCATGTCTGAGCTAAATAACGACAGAAATGAATAAGTATCTAGCTCTTTAAGACCATTCTACAACCAAAATGTTGTCGAAAAACTTGCATTACTTCTTGATAGACATCACTCACATAATGAAAAAAAAAAAAAAAAGTTCAATTGCTTTGCTTCCTTGATGCTTTGGCGTGTCGTCTGAACGCTTCCTATGGGCCAATTCTTTCTTTGATTTCGTCTGAACCTTCTTCAGACATAATCACGCTGTGCTGAAAGCGTTCCATTATATTCTTGTATCTAAAAACTC
Source organism: Uloborus plumipes (assembly GCA_038373865.1). Classification (NCBI taxonomy): domain Eukaryota; kingdom Metazoa; phylum Arthropoda; class Arachnida; order Araneae; family Uloboridae; genus Uloborus; species Uloborus plumipes. Next base: position 9,684 of record JAXGGA010013993.1, read on the forward strand.
CCTTGGAAGAACTAGCGGCAAAAACCAATCAACACTGAATCACATATTGGTACATGTATGTACCAACTTTCATTCTAATTCATGCAGTAACTTTTGAGATAGAGTCGCCCCCCAAAAATGGGTCACGCAGACAGCTACAAATTTTCCTTTAAAAAAATAAACGGTAAAATTGAATTCAACACATCAGAACGTATAAATTCTTCCAAATTGACAATTTTTCACTGATCCAATACTTTCTTTTACACATTATATGTAGAAGAAAATAAAAACTCTTCTATTATTAAATAATATAGACTTGGTTTCCATCATGTAAGAAATTTTAACAAAAGCCAAGTTTCAAACATTGTATGTCTGTCTTATTCATTTCATTGTTCTTCAACTTCTTCTTTTTTAACACTTCAATTTTCTTTTCGATATCATTTAAGCTTGTCTTGGGATGCTAATCTATTCGTTTTTAAGTTGGTAGATAGCGAGTCACGGTGAAATAAGCTATTGTAAATAAATAACGTACGCTTATTTGAAAACTATTTGTTTCTAGGAAAACGCTCGAAACAGTTACAAGCCGAAAGGGTAAATTTTTTATAGTATTTTTCAAAAATTTTAGTCCATGCTATTGTTAGCGCACACGTTCATCAACAGCAATTAACAATCTTTTGCTAATTTGGTGATAAAAAGGTTTATCGTATGTTTTAATTTTTGGGACAAAGTGTATCAGTATCGGACCTTCTACATTTTTGTCTGACGACATTTTGTGGACCGATGACATTTTGGACTATCGATATTTTGGCCCGCGACACTTTTCACCCGCGACATTTTTGACCGGCGACATTTTGGACCGCGACATTTGTGACCGGCGACATTTTGGGCCGGTGACATTTTGGACCGGCGACATTTTGGGCCAGCGACATTTTGGACCTGCGACATTTTGGACCCGCGACATTTTGGACCGGCGACATTTTCGACCTGCGACATTTTGGACTTGCGACATTTTAGACCAGCGACATTATGGACCGGCGACATTTTGGACCTGCGACATTTTGGACTTGCGACATTTTAGACCAGCGATTTTTTTGCCCGCGACATTTTGGACCGGCGACAATTTTGGACCTGCGACATTTTGGACTGGCGACATTTTGACCCGCGACATTTTGGGCGTATACCTATTTATTCATCCAAATTCCTAGTGCCAGAGGGCATCAACTGAAGCATCATGATCTGGAATACTCATCCCCCCCCCATTTTTATTCTATAAAAATTAGAGGTTATCCAAAAGCATTAAGCAAGGTAAAAGTATCGACACATGAAAAATGTTACAAGAAAATATTAAATTATTTATGTCAAATGAGAGGATCTAATTATATTAAAAACTGAATATCTTTCTAACTATCTTTCTATGTCACGCTTCTTTCTCCTGAACGCCAATGAACTAAAAGTCGAACCGGGTATCGATAGATCGGTAATTTTTCAGGCTTCATAAGTTTCAACTTATGTAATTATACGATTTTAATTAACGAAGATAGCAATTAATAAGTAGTCAAATTTAAAGCGATTTGACCTACATGATGAAATATGAAATCCATTGTTACAAAACGTGGTTGCTATGAAACAGTAATAACAATAATAGTGAGAATTTAGAATGAAGGCTTAACTAAATCAAACATGAAACTCATTAGCGGGCAACGTTCGTAGTATTTTCATCGTTAGCTACTTGTAATTTTTTGAAGTATAAATTAGTTGAAAAGCCATCTACTTATATCAAAAACTTAGCATCTATTTATGTCTGCTTCTTTCCTTTGAGCGAGCCGAACCTGCTGAAACTTTCCTCACTATTTTGAAGGCACGAAGCATCTCAATAATTCGAATGCTTTTTTGATGCAGGAAAAAAGAAAAGGCACCTCTTAGCGAGCCGGCTTGGCGGGGAGTAGTTTCTTGAAGTTTTCCTCACTACTTTCAAGGCACGAAGTGCCCGTGCAACGCCGGACCACGTGCGATGTCTTGAACATTAAATTATATCAAATAACATAACATCAGAATGAGGTAAAAGTTAGGGAGGGGGGACGTTATGCACCAACATGCCGCAGGAAGCTAATCTAGCTGCCCTGGCAGCTATTTTTTTTTTATTCTTTGAATGATTTGTTTTGTTTTTACTCACTACACTTTCGTACTACATGATATACCATATACTTGTGTTTGCAGAAAACCTTTTTTTTTTATTTATAAATTTATCCATCGTAGTTTCTTGTGTCCAACATCCTTGAAGTAACTTTATTTAAAACATGTTTTCCGCCGGTTGATCAGCAAAATTAGACTGATTGTAAAAGAAATGAAATATTCATATTTTTGCATTCCAACATAAAAGTTCCAAAGATCAAGATGTATAATAATAGAGGTCATTTTCACAAGACATTGTAACATGTTGTAGGTTACCAAAAATTGTTGGGGTAGGTGGGGTTAATTTATTAAATGAGATCGAGTGATGTCCAGTGTAGTACTTATGTAGTTAATATTAGGTATGTTATGATTGGAAACGGTTACTGCAATGTTTCAAAAGTGAACGCAAGGCAAGTAGATGATAGAATTTCCTTTCTTTTATGCAATCTCATTTCGTGCTTTTTCATTCCTAAATTCTGTACCTTAGAACCAGACTAACGTAAGTCCATTTTCGTCATTTTTCAGTAGAGGGGAAAAACGATTGTCGGATACATGCAAAGGATGGGACTCGCGCTCTTTTCACGCTGCTAAATAATCGTGAAGGAATTTGTTTTATAGAATACTGTTTTAATGGGTCGATGCGGAATAAGATTCTACATACAATGAAGCAAAAAAGTGAAAATGGCCATTTTTGGACTTGCGTCGCTCTGGTTCTGAAGTACAGAATTGAGGATATCACTGTAAACACAATGTGCTTTCCTTTCAAATACGTGACAGAAGCGCGGTTTTAATTGATAAAATGTTGCAATTCAACTACCTCTAACTGCAATACACCACCAACTCGTTTGTTCTATCCAAGGACTGCTGTTTCGTGCTTGTCATGCACTCATTAGCCTGGAGTAGGAAGTAACCGAGATAGAGGCATAAATCCTCTTATGAAAGCAAAGAGAGCCAAAAAACTGGTAGCTCATGTGAAATTAGAGCAACAGCGAGATACTCCTGCAATGGCGCGGTCCAACTCGTAAATTCAGAGCAGAGTAGTATTTTAAACTAATTTCTTAAACAAATAGATGATTCGAGTCAAAAAAATAGATCTAACGATCAAAATGTATAATAATAGAAATTATTTTTAAAATTTTAGCATGCTCTGATACAACTGCTACATGCTTTTTGATGTCTCTCTTTGATGACTCATGCTGAACCACTATGTATCTTAAATCTTAATGTAAAGTTATCAACTTTCCAAAAAGTTTTCGTGGAAAAAATGAATAATGATTTTTACCTGTTGCAGACGTGACTGTAAGGTTACTCTCGTAACACGAACAAATAATGATTTTTCAAGTTTAAAAAATGTTTTCAGAAAAAAATTGAAGTTAAAACCCTAAGTTTAAAATCCCAGGAATCAAGTGCAAATATATGCATAAAAATGTCACACTTATGCGAATAGATTTGCATGTGTTTCTGCCTTAGCCGTGACTTAGGTGTGGTAACTTACTAGTTGTAACTAGGGATGGACCGGATATCCGGTAACTATCCGGTATCCGGCCTATCCGGCTGATATTTTTTAAGTATCCGGTACTTCCGGATATCCGATCCGGCTGACTGCCCCGGATACGGATATCCGGAAGATTTTTGCAGGATATCCGGCAAAGTATCCGGTATTGATGTGGGAGATATCCGGGATTGATGTGAGGGTTATCCGGTATGATGTGAGGACCTAATTGAATATTTTCTTTTTGACAAAAATCCCAGTGAAAAAATACATTGTTTGATAAACCTTTTAGATGATGTAATTACATTTCATCTTTCCTTTTTACCAATTTTTGCTTCTAAAACAAAAATTATATGTTATTTCTTCAACTTTGTACTGGACATGGAAGCATTCTGCATATTTGATTTTTCACAATTTCCAGATAAAGTATGATTGTCTTCAGCTTTTCAAAAATCTTTTAGTTAAAATATTTAGAAAGAAAAAGCTACAAACCTTCAAGGATTAATGTGCGACAAAAGGTTGAAAAAAACTTACGATCATATCGTTAGTTCATAAAAATTAATCGCAGTAGCTTTAATATAAATTCTCAGATTATTTTATTTATTGAATTTTTATTTTTAGTTTTTGTACTTCTAACAAAAATTGCGATCTATCGCAAAAAATGCGAACCCAATGATGTTGTAATTAGATATTTTTTACTTTGCCACTATTATTGCTTTATTATAATTGAAAATAACATGCAAAATAAATAACCTATCTAACATTGGCTGGTCATTTCAGCGAAAATGTTACAAATCAGTCCCGATTCTTCAGAATTTTGGTAATTAATTTTAATATTTACCACCAATTAATTGTATTTTTTAATTTGTTCTCCATCTAATTGTGTATAACCAAGTATTACTTATTTAGGCATAAGCCATTTATAAAGGACTCAAAAAAAAAAAAAAATCTTTGGCAAAAGAAAGAAAAAATGATCTGCCCCAGCTTTAAATTGCTAGGACTTAAAATGCAATTTCAGATTAAGCTGAAATGCAACAACAAAATCATTTGCAATGCACAGCACAAAAAATTCTTCTGACACCCTTTCTGCTGATTTTTATGTATGTAAACAAAAAAAATCATGGAAAAACACTTATTTATCTTTGTTCTTAGATTTTTTATGTTTCAAACTGTCCACTCTGTTACAAGCCTTTCAGAAATAAAATAAGCAATCGCATTCAATGTGATATTTTTTTAAAGAAGTACAAGTAATGTACCTGCTGTGATTACTTTGATACATTGAATTATAGTCAGCAACTAAGATAAGCCTAAAATTCTTTGCTGATGATAGTTAATTTGCACTTTGGGATGTCCACTCTGTTACAGTCGCATTAATGGTGCAAAAAATATTTTTTCTTGAAATTGCAGACAGAATTAGCTTTAGGATGTTTAGTCCATTTTATACTTGTTTTGTAATTACCTTTTCTTTGCGATTAGAAATATATTTTTCAAACCTCATTTGTCTCCTCTGTTACACAAAGTGGTCAAACTATTCAAAACCCTTAATGAATGACTCATATACAAGCCATTTACTCTTTATTATGCACAAATAAACAGAGAATAATTTTTAACACAACGATTAGTTGGCGAAAATTACTCCATTTGATAAACTAAACTCGACAATTTCAGACATGATTTTTGTACCAATTTTGCTGGAATAACCCATAAATATAACATTTGCATCCAAGAATATATTTATTTTTTCAAAATTAAGTTGAATTTCGAGGTGATTTTTTAAGAATTAGTTTATTAATTTGTTTTTAAAAAAGTTAATGTGTATAGCATGACTCTTAATGTATTTAAAATGATAATTTGCTACTTTTAAGAATGTGTATCTTAATTTTTTGGAACTAAAGTAAAATTTCAGTTGATTATTTAAGTATAAGTTCACTCATTTGTTTTTTAAAAAGTGAACAATTTTAGCGTAACTCTTAAAAATATATTTAAGCTGTTGATTTGAATCTTCAGAAAATATGTACCTTTGTTTTTTGGAGTTATATAAAATTTTTGATTGATTATTTAAGTATAAGTTTATTATTGTTATTATTATTTAACACACTGGTCCTGTTTTAATATTTTCTTCTTTAATTTGTATGTTAGAAAAATTACATGCGTATTATTCTTAAAAAAAGAATTTTAAAACAAAATTTTGCTTTATATTATTGCAAAATTAGAAATAAGAGAATGTGTTACTTTGTAATGAAGTTTAAATTCATAAAATTCTAATAAAATATGTGTTAATTCGTAAAAAAACGTTATCTGAGGTTAATTTCTTTTTTCTTTCTTTGTAAATTAATTATCGGTACATAATATTGGTGAAATATTTAATAACTGTATCATTTACGTAGAACTTATGGAAATGATATTGAAACAGAAAAGCTTTAAAATTTAAACTAAGAATAATTAAAAGTTTAAACTTTGAGTACATACATAAATATTTAATTCCATCTTTTAAAGTTTTGTATCTTTTGATAAAAATACATAATTTAGAAAGAAATCACAATATGCTAGTGTTTCATTTCATATGCAGCGCTACTCCTGTACAATAAAATAGGGGCTTTAAAAATTAATTTGAATGCATTTAATAGGGATGCACCGATAAGCAAATTGGCAGATTATCGATTAATCGGTTGTTGATGATCGGCCGATTAATCGGCTCAGCCGATTATTGACAAGGATGATTGTTTTTAATACTACCAATTTTGCCATCACTGTTTTTTCTCTCTTATACAATTCCGAGTTTAGAAATAGTAAGTAATTTATTTCCAAGAGAAGATTTTTTTTCCATTTTCCCAATTTTCAAAATAATTTCAATATTTTACCAAATTTCTTAGAACCAATTTTCATATTATTCTCAATAACATTACATTAACATTGTTAATTATGTTAATTGGACATAAAATTTCAGAAAAAGGGGAATCGAGTCTGTACTCCAATTTAGGAGTACTTATAATTTAATTTGTTTAGTAATTAGTAGCAATTTAATTCATAAATTTTATTCTTTGTGAAAATTAGAGGTTATCTAAAACAATGTACTAAGGAGGAAACTGTCGCCACATGAAAAATGTTGCAACATTGTCTATGTATATTTATTCAAAGTAGGAGAATTAATTTATTAAAAACTTTAAATCAAACAGTGAGGATTATTATTACTCTCAATAAAAATTATTTATCGCAGTTTCTTAGTAAAAGTATACTTTAAGAATAAAATTGAAAAAAAATTTTTTTGGCCGATTAATCGGCCCGATTTTGCCAATTATTAATAATCGGCAAAGGGGCCGATTATGGCCAATTAATCGGTACTGCCGATTAATCGGTGCATCCCTAGTATTTAACATGTTCTTAAAGAAATAATGCGAGAAATAATTTTGATTTATTGTTTTGAAGCTGCATTACATAAAAATAAGCGAACATGCAATGTAATTGTAATGCCGGATATCCGCAGGATATCCGGCGGTACAATTCCGGATATCCGGTATCCGGTTTGAGATGAGCCACAGGATATCCGATATCCGGTATCCGGCAAAATCACTATCCGGTCCATCCCTAGTTGTAACCCACCATTGCAGGGGTCTCTCAATGATGCTCTTATTTCACATGGTAGATCAGTTTTTTGGCTCTCATCGCTTCCATAAGAGGATTTCTGCCTCCAGATCAGTTATTTCCTATTTCATGCTGATGAGTGCATAATAAGCAGGAAACTGCAGTAGTTGGATGGAATAAACCTGTTGGCTGTTCTGCCTTAGCCCTGGCTTATGGGCGGTACTGTCTAACATTTTTTCGCAAGACCTCCGGTGAATCTGCGCACGCGCCAAGTGTGTTCTGACTCTCTCTCGAAATAGGGGGGAAATGCAACGAGGAAGTAGCAAGCGAATAAAAACAGAAGGCATCGCGAAGTGCGCATCCTAAACTTATCTCCCCCTTTTTCAAATGGAAGCGTTCGTGGCTGCCAGGCGCATAATACGCAAACAGACAGTAACTTACTGCTTTATACTGTCTGTTTGCGTTTTGTGCGCCTGGCAGCCATGAACGCTTCCATCTGAAAAATGGGAGATAGGTTTAGGATGCGCACTTTCCGATGCCTTCAGCTTTTGTTTGCTTACTACTTCCTCGTTGCTTTCCCCCCTATTTCGAGAAAGTCCGAAGAGACTTGGCGCGTGCGCAGATGCTGCGGAGTTCGCACGAAAAAATTTCAGGCAGTACCTTTAACTGCATTGAAAATTCTGTTGCTGATAAATGTTCTTGCCGTACGAGAAGTGAAATCGATGACAGAATTGCACCAGTCGGGCAAAACATGGATATTCGAATCAAGGGTTTATTTCCACTTGTATGCTTTGACAGTGCCGAAAGTACTCAAATTTAAAAGCTTTTGTGGATTTTTTTTTAATTTAACAAAATGTGGTTTTTTTTTAAATTATGCATTAAAAAGCTCGTTAATGTCTACCACAGCCTCCCCTTCCCCCCTTTTTTTTAAAGCTTTAGCCCTAGTGGATATACTTCATATTGCGAAGGTATTTCTCGCTTTTCCCGCCATTCCGGATTTTTTTTTGGGGGGGGGGGGCAAAGGGCCTACATTCAACCCAAGTAGCACACCTCGTTTTTTTAAGGTTGTAAAATGGTTATTAACGTTGTAACAACCGCTTAAAAACGTTTAAAGGTTATTTGTGCTACCTGGGAACGTAATTTACACCAAAAAACAGCAAAATCAATTGACATTGCAATACATTGATTTCCAAAAGTTAGGGGGGCAATTGATCACCCTGCCTGTGCCCTAAATGACGAGCCTGTATCTCGTAGGGAAAAAATGTGATCAAAATATCTCCACTAAGAAAGTTTCATCTGCTTTTTGTTCTGTGATTTTAGTGATAAAACTGCGAATATTGCATCAGTAACAGCTGAATAACTAGTTTTAGAACACTTTTGCGTCATAAATCATTCCTTTGACAGAGCCAAAAAGCACTTTCACTTTTCTTTTGGAAAAAAAATGAGCAAACACATCGTAAAGCGGCACTAACGGTTGTTTAAACAGTGCGGATACAATATCTTATATAATCATATATCACTACTCGGAGAACAAAAAATTCTCAAAATGCTTCTGGCACCATTTTTACTGTTTTTTAAGCAGGAGCTCCCCCCCCCCTCCCTTGCTTGACTCAAAATATGTTCGCTGCTTTCCCCCATTATCTTTGGAGATTGCGCCCCCCCCCCTTTTTTTTTGTTTTCGACAGTTTCATAGCCATTATTTTAATTTGGAAGAGAAGGGAACATTATATTTACCGTTAACATTTTTTTGAGGCGCTAGAGCGGTGGAAAAAGCAAAAGAATGGGGGAGTTTCCTTCAGTCAAAGGTACAACTTTTGTTACTGAAATTGATAGAATGATATGAAAAAATAACATGGGCGCGGAAAATACTTTAATTTTCCCAACAGTTAATTTTTTATTAATTTTTTTTAAATACCCTACCTTGAAAACGGGGCGTGATTTTTGTGACGTCAGTGGTGCACCTAATAGCTCTCTTTCCAATGATGACACCATTTTGCTTGATTTGAATTGTCCAATCGCAGGAATCGGTGACGTCACGACCTTCGTCATCTCACTACAACCAATTAGATTTCGCGCTTACGTGCACCACTGACGTCATGCACAGATTTTTTTTTTCGGAATAGCATCTGCGCACCGGTTAAAATAATTCATAAAAAATATATAACTGTGTCAAAAAATAAAAAAAATGGTCAATTCCTATGTTTTGAAGCATGTTCTTTCAAAAAAAAAAAATACTTCTGAAATTTCGGAAACTCCCCCATTGAGCATTTGCAGCAAAGAGGACTCATAAAAAAATTATCCTACGCGATCCCCCCCTCCCCCATAATTTTTTGCTTATTTTTCGTTGCAAAACCAGAGTACTGAAGTCACGCTCGTGTCCGAAAAATCTTAACATAAAAATGAGAAAAAAAATCTTAGAAGCAGCATATATGTCAGCATATATGTAGCATATGTGTCGCAGGTCTTCAGTAAAGAATCTTGCCGCATTATTTAAATTTATTCAAGTTGAATTCATAGATATAATTAAGATTGCGTGTAATCTAGCATTAATGCATATTTATTTTTCTGTGGATGCACCGGCCCAACTTTTATCACTTCTTGATATAGTGAAGAATGTAACAAATGAAGAAAAGTTTTTTTTTTTCAGTTGAATGAAAAATAATCATTAATACTTTATTTTCAGTGATCATTCCAATATCCTCTGAATTAGACCAATGAAAAATACCGCTATTTGTATTTTTTCTTGCAAATTCAACAGTTTTTTTTTTTCATCATCAGCTTTTACTATTAGAACTAAATGCTACTTTTTGGTTTTGCTTGATGCAAATTCGTTTATTACAGGGGTGGCCAACCCGCGGCAGGCGTGCCACAATGCGGCACGGCAGAGCAGTAACAGTGGCACGCGAAGACTTTTTGAAAAAATTCTAAAATCGAGGGGAAAATGTCGATATCAAAAGTATTGATAAAAACTAAAACCCTTGAACTGATAAATATAATGATATTATAACGATTAAGTGTCAGGAGGCAGGCTTACAAATTGTCTGAACTACGCTACAATATTGCAAAGTACACTCAGGCACATTGAAAATAGCGACCCAAGAAGAAATCGTCGGATTGAAATGAAATTTAATACACATAATGATACAGATGAGAGACTCACTTGATCTTAAAATCAAGACAATTAAACTAATACAGGGTGAGCAACGACAAATACAGGGAATCTGTACAATGTCGAAACTTGACAAATAAGTACAGCGTAATGTGATATGCAAATGATCCAAGTTTTGTGCCATGCTCATACACGCCGAAATGGTGCTTAAATCAGGAAGGGGGTTCTTAACCGGCCAACATTACGTTGATGATATTCTTCGACCCCATGTAGGACCTTTCCTAAATGGTCTCCCAGGGGCAATTTTCCAGCAAGATAATGCTCGTCCGCATACAGCAAGAGTTGCTCAAGACTTCCTACGTAATTTTCAGACTCTTCCATGGCCGGCCCGCTCCCCCGACTTATCCCCTATAGAGCATGTGTGGGATCAGCTAAAACGTCAGATGTCATTGTGTCACTCTGTGCGTGATTTGGAGTTGGCTGTTACAAATTTGTGGGCCCATCTGCCTCAGGACAACATCAGGCGTCTAATCAACTCAATGCCAGACCGCGTGGCGGCATGTATTGCAGCTAGAGGTGGTCCAACGCGCTATTGGAGTTGCTCTGTATTTGTATCCTTGCATACCCTGTATTCGTTCAATTGTCTTGATTATGAGATCAAGTGAATCTCTCATCTGTATCATTATGTGTATTAAATTTCATTTCAATCCGATGCTTTCTTCTTGGGTCGCTATTTTCAATGTGCCTGAGTGTACTTAACGTAAGCTTCGGACATCCAATGAAAGCTGTGACGCTACAGACAATGCTTTGTAAAGCATATTTTGCTGCTTGAAATGAACAGTGGCATATTTGCAAAACAATACTTTTCACTAGAGCGTTTCAAAGTTTTTGCAGTAAAACGGTATTTTGAAGTAAAATGGTGTTAAGGGTACTTATGCCGAATCAAGAACTTACAGAGACATAGATGTTCCTCCTCCAAGCAATTTCTTCAGAACTGACGCAATGGCGGCTGTGTCGTTGTTTACTAGTAGAAGCGCGCCAAAATAATAACTATGTACAACGACACTAACGATTGCTGCTTCATATTTTGAAACTAGAGATATGCCGATATTACCACAAGAAAGAGTTAAAAAATTGAATTTTTTGATGCAATAAAAAAAATCGATTTTTGCAGATATGCCACTGATTTCAAGCAGCGATTTGGACGACACGAGCAAGCAGCGACACGAAAATGGAACTTTCGATGCTGCAGAATGGATTCTTGATCTGCAATAGTTTCAGCTACTGGTGATGAAATTTTTAAAAAAAGTTAACTCTGCATGTAAAATTAAGAAACCAGATTGGACAGAATTCGGTATTGTTGCACAAATGAAGATCCTTAAATTGTTTTTGTTACATTACTTGAAAATAATTTGGGAAAAGAACTTCAAAAGTATCATCGAAACATTTATCAAACTCCTTGCCAAAGAATGAGACTTTTCCTCTGCTGGTTACCCTGTGGAGTTCACTGTATTAAGAGCAAGAATCTGAGAAACTGTCACGCCTAGCATTATGAGGTGATTCACGACCGCTCAGATTTTCTCCCAAAAATTACCAAATGTTTACTATCTTATTGAAAGACCAAATCCAGAATGTTTTGCTCTAAAGTTGAGTTGTTTAGTTTTTATAGATCCCTAAAGTTGAAGGTGCGGCATCAAAAATTAAGCGGATTTTCAAGACATGGAAATTGCTGTGAGCCAAAACTCTTACCAGGAACTGTTGAACTCCAATTTTCTTTTTGTATATGGAATATAGAATGTTGAAACTTTATAAAATGAATGTTAAATTTGTGGTAATTTGTTGCCGTAAGGTCAGTGAAGGCCCTCAAAACAGGGCATTTTTGACATTTTTTAGCGTTTTTGAGGTCCAAAAACAGCTTGTACATTTCAGTTGGCACGGCAAAAATAGTGTCGTTTGAAAGACCAGTGTAAGCACTTTAAAATAATGTATAAATAACCGAGGAAAGTTAAACGTGCTTTTAGTTGCGCAAGGCCAAAATATGAAAAATGTCATATTTTACCGATATTCAAACGGTCATAACTTCCTCTGCCAACAACATATTGAAATATTTTTTTTGCCAATGTCATACTCTATTCTTTGTCTTAATAGAACAGTTGAGCCCTTTGAGGCGAAATGTGAAAAAAATTTTTACAAAAAATTTATTTTTTTCTTTGCATTTTTTGTAAAAAAACTTTTTACATTTCGCCTCAAAGGACTCAACTGTTCTATTAAGACAAAGAATAGAGTATGACATTGGCAAAAAAAATATTTCAATATGTTGTTGGCAGAGGAAGTTATGACCGTTTGAATATCGGTAAAATATAACATTTTTCATATTTCGGCCTTGCGCAACTAAAAGCACGATTAACTTTCCTCGGTTATTTATACATTATTTTAAAGTGCTTACACTGGTCTTTCAAACGACACTACTTTTACCGTGCCAACTGAAATGTACAAGCTGTTTTTGGACCTCAAAAACGCTAAAAAACGTCAAAAATGCCCTGTTTTGAGGGCCTTCACTGACCTTACGGCAACAACTTACCACAAATTTAACATTCATTTTGTAAAGTTTCAACCTTCTATATTCCATATACAAAAAGAAAATTGGAGTTCAACAGTTCCTGGTAAGAGTTTTGGCTCACAGCAATTTCCATGTCTTGAAAATCCGCTTAATTTTTGATGCCGCACCTTCAACTTTAGGGATCCGTAAAAACTAAACAACTCAACTTTAGAGCAAAACATTCTGGATTTGGTCTTTCAATAAGATAATAAACATTTGGTAATTTTTTGGAAAAAATCTGAGAGGTCATGAATCACAGGCGTGACACTCTCTCAGATTCTTGCTCTTAACAAACTACGAATTAGAGCTTTGGATGTTTTGTGAACTTTTCCCAGGAGACAAGGGACGCCCCGAACTAAAATTTTTGAGGGGGGGGGGAAGGGAATTATCAATTTGCCGAATGAATTTCTAATTTTACCGAATGATAAAATACAAGCATGTACACATGTCGCACATGCGTAACATTTAGTGAGAAAAAACATCAGGCATCTTTTAAAAAACAATTCTAAAAACTAAAAAAAAAACAAATAATCTCAATGTTGCAATTCATTGTCTTCAAAGTGCCGAATCATCAGGAAAATGTGGCGAATACGAAAATTATTGGGAGGTCACAGTTAGGGATGCACCGATTAATCAGCAGTACCGATTAATCGGCCATAATCGGGCACTTTGCCGATTATTAATAATCGGCAAAATTGGGCCGATTAATCGGCCAAATATATTTTTCAAATATTATTCTTTAAAGTATACCTTCACTAAGAAACTATGATGAATAATTTTATTAACAGTAATAATCCTCATAGTAGATATAAAGTTTTTAATAAATTAATTCTCCAACTTTGAATAAATATACATAGACAATGTTGCAACACATTTTTCATGTGGCGACAGTTTTCTCCTTAGTACTTAGTTAATTTTAAGAATAGAATGTTTGATGTTATTTGTTTCTTTTTTAAGCATAAGTCAACTGACAGAACTTATAAAAGTGTTTATTAACGATAACTCTTAAGTTCGGACTGGTTTTACATTTATTATCATTTAGATATCAATTGCTCAGATTTACGAGAAAAATTTTCATTTGAGTAAGTATTACATAGTCAGCCAACCTAAAATCTGTTTTTAACTTTTTAAAAAATTTCAGTTTGTTGAAAAAATACAATGTGGCACGCTGAGCTTTTTCTCACCAGATAGTGGCACTCTCCCTAAAAAGGTTGGCCACCCCTGGTTTATTACATAGTCACCAGGTTTTGCAGTTTCTGTGGCTGAGCTATCTGTTTCGTCTAGGTAAGTGGTTCCCAACCTTTTTCACGTCGCGGCCCGACACCTTTATAACCAACTAAACAACCCGCGACCCCATTCCTGCCACAGCCCACACATATTTATATGTGTGTGTACGCCCCCACAGGTATTGCGCTTAAAAAATGTGACAACTTAAAATGCTTGAGATATTTTCTTTATGCTTAATGGGTAACACACATAATAACTGCAAAAACAAGCAGGAAACAGTTACTATTAATGTTAAATATATTTTTTGAAGCTTTCAAAACTCTTGCGCTCTAGCAATGGCGAGTGCAGGATTGGGTTCTTGGAAGAGGAGTGGTGTAAAAAATCTTATCCTAGAAATAACATTAAGATATCCCATCTACTGTTGCTCTGATGCGCCGATATAGTAAGAGAAATGGTCAGCTTTTCGGGAGCTTTCCTAGCATATGGGGCAACAAATCAAGATAATTTCAAATATTAGGGAAAGAAGGGGTGCTAGACAGATCATTGACAACTAAATCAGAATTTTTCCAGATATAATAGGATTCCCAAAAATCTAACTAAAAAATCAAAGAACAACTCTGTACCTCAGAACCAGACTAACGTAAGTCCATTTTCGTCATTTTTCGGTAGAGGGGAAAAACGATTGTCGAATACATCGTTTTTCCACTGTACTGAAAAATGACGAAAATGGACTTACGTTAGTCTGGTTCTGAGGTACAGAACTATGGATAATTTTTGCAGAGGAAAAATCAAAATTATGACCACATGACCAACAGTGTTGGGCAATGGAAGAGCGTTTGAAATCTTGTTTTTTAACACAATTTTCATGTTCTTTAACTCGGAGTTTTAAAGCACGTCGTGTCTGTCCTATATAAGTTAACGTGCACTGGCATGAAATATTATAAATCCCCCATCTATCAAGACCCTGAACAAGATGTTTGAGTTGCGACAATTGCAATTTATTCACTGGAGAAAAGGCAACAGAAAAATTGAACTTTTTTAAAATTCTGGCAATCTGAAAGCTGATTCTGGGAAAATATGGTAAAACAACAGTGTTGGAATAGTCCCCCGAAGTAGGTGTTTGATTTCGACTAGTAGGATTGATTAATTTCTTATAAATGTTATCTATGACACCGACTGTGAACCTCCGGTCCATAGCAATGCTTTTCAAATAATTAAGCTCAGCAGACAGTAAACTAGAATTGGAACAAATAGACAAAGCACGGGAAACAAAAGTTCTAAAACCGGCTAATTTTTGTTTGGGGGATGAGCAGATAATTTATGTGGGGGAAGAGTAACAGCAAAGGGTTTTCGAAAAACAGTAGTGTCGATAGTATTATCTTGAAGAGCGATAGAAACATCCAGAGAAGAGAGATGACAGTCAGATTCAACTTCTATGGTGAATTGGATGTGCGGGTCTATGCAATTTAAAACAGATAAAAGATTATCATGGTCACGAAGAGACGAGTCCAAAAAAAACAACACATCGTCAATGTACCTCACGTAAAATTCGAACTATAAAACCCTAAATAATTTGACCTCGAAATAATGTATATATATATTGTATCCACGGAGTAGAAAGAAGGAGAGAAATGTTCTACGGATGCGCTAGTTTGAAAGTGGCAACGAATTCTCACCGCCGCCAGAGGACTCTGCTTACCAAAAGCTCCCTATTTCCAACGGGAATCAATGTAAATGATACTGAATCTGTCATCTTTTTAAATGCTGCTAAGGGAAAGAAAAAACTTTTTTTTCCACTGGATTTTGGTGTAAACCATCGATTAACATTATGAACTAAATATGAGTTTGATTCTACAGAAATTTTGCCGTATTTTTTAAGAAAGATGTTTAATCGACCGCATCTAGCTACTTGCCAATTTTGACATATATGCTACTGTATGTGACATTTTCTTTGCATTGTACGATATAATTTTTGCTGAGAATCAGTTCTCTAAATTGTTGATAAATTAAGCATGAGGCAAAAAATTAATTATATCAGTATTTAATGTTGTTATTAATTAAATATATTTAGTAGACAAAATAATTATTAGTTTAAATATATTTATAAAATATATTTAGTTCGTAATGTTAATCGATGGTTTGAGCAAAATTCCAATTTAAAAAATAATATTCTTGCCAACAGCAGTCTTAAAAAAATGACAGATTCTGTTAGATTTGGCAAGTGCATTCGATTAAACCTATTTCTCAAAGAATACGGCACCTATTTTCGTGGGATGAAAATCATATTTAATTCATAATGTCAGTCGAAGATTTACATCAAAATCCAGTTGTAAAATTTTGTTTTCTTTCCCATAGCAGCATTTAAAAAGAGGACAGATTCAGTATCATTTACATTGATTCCCGTAGGAAGTAGGGAGCTTTTGGTAAGCAGAGTCCTCTGGCGGCGGTGAGAATTCGTTGCCACTTTTAGATAGCAGAGATTTAGCTCCTCCCTTTAACCTCCTTGATTGTATCGCTTAGAATTGGGCTCAGAAGGTTGCCCATGGAAAGACCATCAGACATACGGAAAAAAATGCTATCAAAAATAAAAATGTTTTGTTCCAAGCAAGCCCGAGTTAAGTTACATAACTCATTGATTTCAAAGTGTGAAAAATGATGTTCAGACATTCTTATTTTAAGGTCATCTAAAGCACCTTCAACAGGCACGTTAGTAAACAGAGATTTAACGCAGAAAGAAGCCATTATGTGGTTGTTAATTCGGAAACTACAGAGTTCATTGACAAATTCTGTGGAGTTCTTGAGAGTAAAACTGTTTTTGTGACGTAATTCTTGTTGCGTATTTGTCCTCTTTGACCCGTAATATTTCTGCGGACCTACTCTTTATGTTCGGTGTATTTACCTTCGCTTATCTCGAATTCCTTGTTCACTTGACTGTGGCCAGTTGAACTATCCTTTTCGCACTGATGAAGTGATGATGGGGCTTCATTTGTAATAGCCCCGAAATAGCTATTTGCTAGAGTTTTCAAACTCTTTTTAGCCTACTTTCCCGTTAAAAATAAAAGAGACGAAAAAAGCATTAAAATTGGCTTAATGCATCTAAAAAATGTCGCCAAGTCCAAAAAATATCGCCAAGTCCAAAAAAATATCGCCAAGTAAAAAAATATCGCCAAGTAAAAAAAAGTCAAAAAGAAACAAAAAAATGAAATAAATATCGAAAAATTAAAAATTTGAAAGTAGGGTATTGAGATGGGGAATTTGTGTGTCTGTCGGTCGGTCTGTCGGTCTGTCTGTCCCCCCCCTAATAACTTTTGAATGAACATTCCGATTTGGACAAACTTTTTTTTGTTGGAAAGATCTCGGCGAGTACAGCTCATTCCCATATTTGATTTTTCGATTTGAACAATTTTTGGTGCAACTTTAAACCGTTCAAACAACCTGGCCCGCGATATTAACTTTTTAGTTAACAGTCCGATTTGAACAAACTTTTTTTTGTTCGAAAGATCTTTTCAAGGGTACTTCATTCCCGTATCTACATTTTCGATTTGAACAATTTTTCGTTCAACATTGAACCGTTCAAACAAGCTCTCACCCCTAATAACTTTTGAATGAACAGTCCGATTTAAACAAACTTTTTTTTGTTCAAAAGGTCTCGGCAAGGATGCTTCATTACCGTATTTAAATTTTCAATTTGAACATTTTTTTTGTTCAACATTGAACCGTTCAAACAACCTTTCCCCACATAATAACTTTTAAGTGAACCGTCCGAATTGAATAAACTTTTTTTTGTTCGAAAGATCTCGGAGAGGCTCATTCCTATATTTCACTTTTCAATTTGAACCATTTTTCGTTCAATGATGAACCGTTCAGAAAAAATTTTAACATGAGCGCCTACGGAGAAATTTAAATTGAATGTTGATTCTGAACTTCAAGGCGGATTTCCTTCAAACTAACTTTGTAAGAAAATGGTTTTGATAAATAATGTATTGTAAAGTACTTTTCTGAATAATCTTCTGTGAGGACTCTGATTCCGACTCCGACTCCGCAAACATGGCGGAAATGCAGGCTCAGAAAAAATGACTGACTGGGCAGACGATTTTTTGTTTATTTATTTATTTGTTTGTTTAATTTATTATTATTTTTTTTTTTATCAGACGATTTTTTTTTGTTAACAAAAATTTTTCATTCACGAGAGCATTTTATTCCTTATTTATATTTAACAACTGGCAACGGATTAAAAATGAAATTCAAGACATTTTATTAACGAACAAGTTTTTTTTCTTTCTTTGATAAAATGTGTTTTGAAGTTCTTTGTACTTTTATTTTATTTATTTATTTTTTTTCTTTTGAAAACGATTGTGGAATTTTTCTACGGAAGAACTATAACAGTTACATTCTTTAAAAGGTGCGACAAAACTTTATTGACTCGTTTATTTACTTTTTACTTGTTTATTTTATCTGATGAGAGGGGTATATTTTGCTTTCAGAAATCAGCTTTAAGTGCTATAAAGATATGTTTGACATAATTTTTAGTTTCAGATAATCAAGAGAATATTGATCAGATGCTACAATGCCGATGTCGATGTACGGGAAAGTAGGCTCGTTTAGTTCTTGACAGAACTTCTTGTTTAATATTTTATTTGTACTTTTGGACACGTTGTCTTGTATTTTTAACTTCATCAATTGTACAAAGTTTTCGACTGCTTTTCTTACAAACTTAATAATATTTTGCGTAAAACTTCCTGTTGCTGTATGTACTTTATATAAAGGTAAAACTATGCCTTAAAGTTTAACGAACACTAAAAAAGTAATAAAACTAACCTGGAAACACTTTTTTGAAAGGGGGGGGGGATAAAGCGGGATGAAACATTAACCCGAGAGGATTTCGATAATTGGGAATATGACGATCTCTCTCCATTGGCGTCAAATTTTTGGCAGTAATGCGCATACGTTAGAGAAATTTTTCCTTTGCAAACGTATAAGGAAAAAATCTGGTATGGACCCGCCCACACTGGTTCCTTTCACGTGTAAACTTCTTATAGTCTAAGATCCCACCGCAGTTTATCTACGCTCATAGCGTACACTCAGCACGTATATACCAAATTAAAGCACATTTTTTTCTGAACGTGATGCACTAAGTCTTCGTATGTAAAAGTGCCCGAAACCTATAGGCAGCCTGGCCTAAACAGGACATATGAATGTAGTATTTCTACACTCATTGCGTACACTCATCACGTATATATCAAATTAAAGCTGATTTTTTCCTGAACGTGGACCACTAAGGCTGCCTATGAAAAAGTGGCCGCAACCTCTAGGCAGCCTGGCCTAAACAGATCACATGAATGTAGTATTTCTACACACATCGAGTACACTCATCACGTATATATCAAATTAAAGCTGATTTTTTTTCTGAAAGTAATGCACTAAGGCTGCCTATGTAAAAGTGGCCGCAACCTGTAGGCAGCCTGGCATAACAGGTCACATAAAAGAAGTATTTCTACACTCATCGCGTACTCTCATCACTCATATATCAAATAAAAGCTGATTTTTTTCTGAACATGATGCACTAAGGCTGCCTATGTAAAAGTGTCCGCAACCTCTACGCAGCCTAGCCTAAACAGGTCACATAAATGTAGTATTTCTACACTCATCGCGTACACTCATCACGTATATGTCAAATTAAAGCTGATTTATTTCTGAAAGTGATGCACTAAGGCTGCCTATGTAAAAATGGCCGCAATCTGTAGGCAGCCTGCATAGCAGGGCACATAAATGTCAAATTCTTCATTCATGTAACTTGTTTAGACCCGGCTGCCTACAGGTTGCGGCCACTTTTATATAGGCAGCCTTAGTGCATCACTTTTAGGAAAAAATCAGCTTTAATTTGATATATACGTGATGAGTGTACGCGATGAGTGTAGAAATACTACATTCATGTGACTTATTTAGGCCAGGCTGCCTAGAGGTTGCGGCCTCTTTTCCATAGGCAGCCTTAGTGCATCACTTTCAGAAAAAAATCAGCTTTCACTTAATATATACGTGATTAGTGTACGCGATTAGTGTAGAAATACTACATTCATGTGACCTGTTTATAAAAGGCTGCCTAGAGGTTGCGGCCTCTTTTCCATAGGCAGCCTTAGTGCATCACGTTCAGGAAACAATCAGCTTTAATTTGATATATACGTGTTGAGTGTACGCAATGAGTGTAGAAAGACTACATTCATGTGACCTGTTTAGACCAGGCTGTCTATAGGTTGCGGTCACTTTTCCAGTGGAAGATTAGTGCATCACTTTCAGAAAAAAATCTGCTTTAATTTGATGTACATGTGATGTGTGTAAAAATTTGACATTTATGTGACCTATTATGCAGGCTGCCTACAAGTTGCGGCCACTTTTACGTAGGCAGCCTTAGTGCATCACTTTCAGAAAAAAATCAGCTTTCACTTAATATATACGTGATTAGTGTACGCGATGAGTATAGAAATACTACATTCATGTGACCTGTTTAGGCCAGGCTGCCTAGAGGTTGCGGCCACTTTTACATAGGCTTAGTGCATCACTTTCAGAAAACAATCAGCTTTAATTTGATATATACGTGATGAGTGTACGCGATGAGTGTAGAAATACTACATTCATGTGACCTGTTTAGGTCAGGCTGCCTATAGGTTTCGGGCACTTTTACATCCGAAGACTTAGTGCATCACGTTCAGAAAAAAATGTGCTTTAATTTGATATATACGTGATGAGTGTACGCTATGAGTGTAGATAAACTGCGGTGGGATCTTAAACTATTAGTAGATGCCTTAAGTATTAAAATAGTGCTTGGAGTGAGCAAGATAACAATTCAAACATTTACATTCCTTGTTTGCCTTGAAACAATGCAAAAAAATGTTTTACAATGGGGTAATTCCATTGTGACTAACATAACAATTAGAGTAAATTTTTAATCTTTCTTTCTGTGTGTGAGCCTTATTTTTGTCACAATACCAAAAACAAGGCGTTATTCTTCTCCGCATAGATGAGTTGTTTAACCCCTTCCCGGCTTATCCCGAGCTGGACTCGGGCAAGCGAATTGTTCCATTCTGGCTCATCCCGAGTGTAGCTCGGGCACGGTGAAAATTAACACTGCACAACCAGTCTTTCAAGAATTATTTCACATGTCCCTTTTATGG
This sequence comes from Uloborus plumipes, assembly GCA_038373865.1. Taxonomy (NCBI): domain Eukaryota; kingdom Metazoa; phylum Arthropoda; class Arachnida; order Araneae; family Uloboridae; genus Uloborus; species Uloborus plumipes. Next base: position 31,013 of record JAXGGA010013993.1, read on the forward strand.
TTTCGGATGCTTTTATTTACTATTGTTGCTACTAGATAACATAACTATACAGTGTTTTGATCTGTAGACTTAAGGTAAGAGTAGGTGCCGAATCCAAAGTATAATGATTTCTGCCATACAGAAAGCCAACTTTGCAGGTAAATACTCATATATTTAAATAGATATTTTTACATTTATTTTTAGGAAATGTTGCATGCGAATGATGCTATTATGTTTAAAAAGATATGTATGTATGAAAATAAGAATAAAAAAATTGACATTTTTTGATCCGGAATCCCGAAATTACTCATTTATTTAAATAGATATTTTTACATTTATTTGTAGGAAATGTTGCATTCGAATGATGCTATTATGTTTAAAAAGATATGTTTGTGTGAAAATAAGAATAAAAAAAAATTGACATTTTTTGATCCGTAATCCCGAAATAAAATTAGCCTGGAAGGAGTTAAGTTAATATACAAAAAGAATAATATTAATTTCATTTTTAGCAGTTAGAGGACATTTTGATCAACGTGACTAACATAACAGATCTGTTTCAAATCTGTTATGTTAGTCACGTTGATCAAAATGTCCTCTAACTGCCAAAAATGAAATTAATATTATTCTTTTTGTATATTAACTTAAACAACTCATCTATGCGGAGAAGAATAACACCTTGTTTTTGGTATTGTGACAAAAATAAGGCTCACACACAGAAAGAAAGATTAAAAAATTTACTCTAAATGTTATGTTAGTCACAATGGAATTACCCAATGATTAATTTTCTAAATATCGCCGATTTTATCATCATTCAGTGGATTTTTCACAAAATATCGCCAATAGCGCCAAATGGAAAACAAATTTTAAAAAATAACTTTTTTCGCCAAATTTGCCGCTAAGTTGGCGTCAAACACTTGGCGACCAAAAGCTTGGCGATACATCGCCAAGTGGTAGCGCCAATTCAAATCACTTAAGTCTGCATTAATACTGATTCAGCCCAAAAAAGGGGCAAAACCCCTCCTTGGGAACAGTCGAATGCAACCACAAGGGGAGGTACACAACTAGACCACCCTCAGAGAGCCTACATACCTAACTAGAAGCTTCTACGGCACATAGTTTTTGAGTTATGCGACATACATACGTACGCACATGCAGACGTCACTAGAAAACTCGTCGTAATTAACTTAAGGGTAGTTGAAAAGGATTTTTCGGCTGGTTATATGCTGGTAGGTATGTATATATGCATGTGCTGACAGGTCGAAAATACTGCTCAACATTCATTCAGGAGTGAGCAAGATCAAAATTAAGACCCAAATTTGAGTGAATTCTTTTTCGCGATCACAATACTTCCTTTACTACGTAAAAAGAAGTAAAAATGGATTACCATAAAGAGACAGAGAATAAAGGGCTACCAAAAAATAATAATTTTCGTCAAAAATTTAACAATCGCGCCATCTATCCAATTATTGAAATATCCCGCACTAACCCCAAACAACCTTTGCTTTGGTGACATTAGAAAGAAGCATAGAAATCAGAGGTTCTCTTCTCGAGGGGGGCAGTTTCTCCTTCCTGCCCCCTCTGGCTTAGCATATGGACAGCAGCAATCGTTTTAACTAGAGCCGCTATAGAGTGGCCTTAGTTCTAACTACGGCCACTCTAAAGTCTATATAGCGACTCTGGTTTTAACTAAGAAATAAATTTGAGGAAAGCCTTGCATTTTAAAATGAACTGATTAAAAATGATGCGCATGTTTTCCGATGTTGGTGGGCAACAAAAGGTGCATACTTGAGCTCAGTATTTGTAATTGCGTTTGTTCGATGTAAATTTTGAATTACGCTATTTATGTTGTTGCAGATCTATTACATGCGCTATAATGCCCGTCCAAGTGAGCTCGAATAGTGCCTACTTCAGAAGAGTTGAAAGTTTAAAACGCTGGGAAGACTCTGAAACCAATAAAGTGTTATCTGTTAAACCGAAAAATAAAAAACGCAGGATTAAATTCAGTGATGGATGTGTTTTTCTTGCTGCATGTGCTGCAGCTGACATGGAAGAAGTTGAACAACTGCTTGAGCAGGGAACGGATATCAACGCGGCCAACGCTGAAGGTCTAACAGCTTTGCATCAAGCATGTCTGGACAACAACTATAACATGGTTCAATTTCTGGTTGAGCATGGATGCGATGTCAACAGAGGGGACGATGAAGCTTGGTCTCCTCTACATGCCGTTGCCTGTTGTGGCTTTTTGAACATTGCGAAATATTTAATTGAAAACGGAGCTGACGTAGCTGTCGTCAATGCTGATGGTCATCTGCCAAGTGACCTTGCCGAGTCAGGCGAAATGAAAGAATTTTTATCCAATATAATGGACGAAGAAGGGATTGATTGCGATCAAGCCCGATCAGAAGAAGAGCGT
>JAXGGA010013994.1:0-33404 GCA_038373865.1 Uloborus plumipes
GTACGAACATTTTTTAAAAATTCAAATTGTATTTGAAATCATTCCTATTCTTGTCCGTAGAGAAAATCAGAGAAAACTAGGAAATGTCAGTCGTGTTTACAAAATAAATATGTAAAATATTCTTTGAATGAAAAAAATATTTATCATTTCAAATCTTTACAACTTCATCGTACAAGTTAGTTGAGGTGAAAACCCTGAAAATCCTAGCTAATTAAGTCGTATCAACAAAGACATAATTAACCTAAAAAAAGATAAATAATGCGGCATAGTTTTTCAATAGAAAAACAATAAAATAAATAAATAAAAATTCTAAATGTTGTTCGAATAGAGCAACCGGTTAACCAGGCTCGCATCTGACTAACCAGGATTGTTCTAACAACTCACAGGTTGTCAAACTTACATGAAAACATTTGATGGTCACTTATAGCACTAATCACTGATATCGTCAAAAATCATGAAACTGCTTGATTTGACGGTTGCTCTGTTCGAACATACCCTATCAATATTTAGATGTGTGATTGCACACAATCAAAAACTAAACATAGATTTTTTAAAATTTTTTGAAAAACTATTAACCCAGAAACTTTTGTTAAGAATTGGTTGTTGAACATTATTCATAAAATAAAATTTTAATTGTTTCTAGTAACAAAATGTAAAAAGATCACATAATGTTACTTAGAATTCAAAATATTACGAAATGTTGCTATTGTACCTTTTTATTACCTTCTCGTGCTACAGTAACCTCCGATTTCAATGGAAGAGAACTATAAAATTATGTTCTTCTTTATTAAAAATGATCGTAGAGGACAATTCAATTTTTGGTTTAATAGAAACATATGTCGCTGCTTGAAATGAACAACGGCATATCTGCAAAACACGACTTTTCAGGAGAGCGTTTCAAAGTTTTTGCAGTAAAACGGCATTTTGAAGTAAAATGGTATTAAGGGTACTTATGTCGAATCTACTTACATAGACATAGATGATAGACACTCCAAGCACTTATTCAGAACTGACACAATGGCGGCTGTGTCGTTGTTTACTGGGAAAAGCGCGCCAAAATAATAACTATGCACAACGATATTAACGATTGCTGCGTGATATTTTGAAACTAGAGATATGCCGATAATACCACAAGAAAGAGTAAAAAAAAAAACAGAATTTTTTGATGTAATAAAAAAAAATCGATTTTTGCAGATATTATGCCGTTGTTCATTTCAAGCAGCGATGTGTGTTGTGCAAATAAAAAAATTACTCTGTTGCTCGGTTTCACATTTATACATTCAATCATTTGCTCAATCTGAAGTCAAATACACTTAACGATGTACGAGACATATGAGAATTGGAGCAAATGTACTTTTATAGTTACTGATTCATATTGGATTAAATACTTTGCTCTTCGCGTTAAACAGTATGATAATACTGGTAGAGTGATATTTATACTTCTAAATAGGTTAAAAAACTCCTGGAACGAAAAAAGAACTGCGTAACTTTATATGTATGATTATTTTGGCGATCAAATATCTAATCAAATAAGCGTTTTTGAGGTAATTTCGTGTTCGAAACAGAAATATATCAAAATTAGTACTGTGACAATCTGTACAATTTGATAAATTTGACAACAAACTGGTAATTGTGATGTATCTTAAAATGCTTTTAAGCATTCAAATATAGGATTTCTGTGTAATATTTCTGTAAAAATGCTGATTTCATGTACTTCGCACCCTCACATTAATTTCTAAAATACAAACATTTATACAAAAGCGTCTGAAATTACTGACCATGAGAAGTGAAAGAAAATTTGCCATCTGTCTCCCGTTGAATCATTTAATTAGGCAGTTTGAGCTACTTGGTATTGACTTCTTGAGGAAAAATGAAGGATATGACCGAAAAAACCTGCCACGTCGAATATTCTTGACAATTTTCCCTTTAATATTCCACCTTATCTTTATAAGTTTCACCCATGCGACAGTGCTTAGCCTGTTATATTGCAAAGTGAACTGCAAGATACCTCTTTCTGGTTTGTTTACATTCATAATGGGATTGATCTCGTGTAATTCTTTCTATTTGAAAAACAGACAAATAAATACACTCCTTTTCATGTTAGCGTCAATGAAGATCACTTGCCAAAAGAGAGCTTTTCCAACGATATCAATTGCAATACTAGTGCATGTTTTACCACTACTCATTTCGTTCGTGATGTTATATTATTACGATGCTTTGACTGTTTATCCAGTTTACAAAGGCTACTATAGAAAATCCTTCGACTTCGAAGTCTTAAACGTAATATATGTAACAATAAAAAGTTATCCGACCAACATGTTGGTTGCATCGTTTTTGATTCTGTGCTCTTTTTTTTATATGATTCTGTATGTAAATGTTGCTGTGACAGCCTTCGTGCATTCAGAAAGGAGTTCTATGAAGCTTCCTCAGATAAATATAGGAACCTTTCCAAACGATATAGAAAAATATTAAAAGTTATCACCTATGTGCAACAGTGCTTTTCCGTGCCAACATTCTTGATTATAATGCAACTCTTCTTCAATTTCTCGGTGATTTTAGCGTCCGGAGTCACGATTGGTTTGGAATATCACTTTGTTTTTCATATTGATGCTGTTTGCTTTGTTCTATCAACTTCTCTGTCCTTAATATTGCTAATTTTAAATTCTGCTAATTTTAAATTCGTCCCGCGTGTCTTTGGAGATGAAGTGCAACAAAGATATGTTTCATGAAAAGTATGAATTACTTTTGCTCTCCATGGACTCAAATGCCGGAAAATTAGTTCCCGACTTATCTCTACTGCAGTGCTTGAGAGATTATAACCTTTAGTGCATGTGGTATTGTCTGGTTCACGAAAAGTGTAATTCTCGCCATTATCGGAGCTGATTTAACTTACAGTTTATTGTTGATAAACATACAGAAATAAGAATATTACCTTAAGGTTTATTTTCCCTTGAACTAATTATATTAAATAGGTTGTACTCTAAACAACTACAAAGAATGTTTCACTCTTGGGGTTAAAAAGTGGTTCAGTGATTCGCAAGAGAGGTCTCCAGTCTTTAAAAAATTAATACACCTTTTGATAGAAGGTCATTTGCAATCACCTTACTAAAATGAATCTTTTATAGAGGTCAACACATTTATGTCCGGTTTTTAAATCTACATAGTTTGTTTTACAACTAGTCCTTATTTGTATTACTCATGAAAGTTTATAATCAGTAACTAAGTCAGTATTGTTCATATGATCCCGGAAATTAGGCCTTGAGTAATTCAAATATAAACAGCTTTCTCTAAATCATCATTGTTTGCATTACTTATACGCGTTTTTGATCAGCAAGACAAGTTATTTTGGTTCCAATGATTCTGAGAGTCAGGCCTCTAGCTAATAAATCTGAACAGCTTTCACTTGAGCTGCATTACTCAAACATGTTTATGATCAGCAACTAGGTTAGAGTATCGTCCCAGTGATTCTGGAAGTTAGGCCCCCAGTTAATAAATGTAAACCACTGTCTCTTGCGCTAACTGCTGTTTACATTACTCATACATGTTTATGATCAGTAACTAAGTTAGTATTGGTTCATTGAGTCTGGGTAGTAGAAATCGTTTTATTTAAATCAGAACAGCTTTCTCTTGAGCTAACTGTAGTTTGCCTTACTCGTACATGTTTATGATTAGTGACTAAGTTAATAGTGTCCCAATAATTCCGGGTATTAAGCCTCAAGTTATTTAAATCTAAACAGCTTTCCCTAAAACTTACCGTTTTTTGCATTACTTATGAATGTTTATGATCAGCAAACCATAAGTTAGTATTGTACCAATTATTCCCGGAATTAGGCCTCGAGTTAATTGCAGCATGCCACATGCATGAAAAGTAACGATCAAAGTTTCCTTGAGGCAACGTATCAATGAAAGCTGTCGGCTAGTGTCTTTACTGGGAAATGCTTGAAGTAACAGAATTCCTTCTGAAACATGAAAGTGATATTTATTTATTTCCATTTCCTCCGGTATTCTTGATGAGTGAAATATGACAAAAACGAAGGCCAGCATAGAATAAGTGACGCAGCAAAACACATCGAACACCACCAGGTTGTTCTCAAAAACATGCTTTCTCATAAGTGCTGCTGCCAGACACCAAAAGTTAATAAAAGCAACGTATAATATTATTAACAGTGTTGGAATCGAGAATATGTTTTGCACGTCGAACAGTAACTTTGTTATTTTTCTGTATCTCTTTACTAATCTTTCATAATCGAATACTGATGCCTTGAGAAACTCATTTCTGAATTCAGACAGGAACATGCAACATTTGCGGCAGACTCCAAAGTACATTAAGGAGCAAATAACTGGAAATGCTGACAATAGGAATGCATGGAAATAGAGTTTCAGAAAAAGATAAACTTGACTTATTTGTGAAGGATAGAAATGTTCTCTGTAAAAGTGCTTGAAAAAACCGTTTGATGTAACTAAAAACTTTAAAACAGTTTCCATATTATTTATATATAGCACACATCTAACTACTGGAGCGATAAAAAGAACCACTATTATTAGAGTGACAATGTTGTAAAATTTTGTTTTTGAAGTTTGCGATAAGCGTAGGTTCATCAGTACTCCTCGTAGCTTTTTGCTTTTGAATTGTAAAACATGCCATAAATAGAAAGCAACAAAATAGCTCATTAGTCCAGAACCTGCTGTCAAAAGATTGTTAGTGTTTTCTTTGACACTAAAATAATATGATACATTGTAATCTATGAAAACAATGTGTAGTATTATCGGAAAAATCAAAGCTCTAACTTGAATTAGAAGTGTTTTTAAAGTAAACTTTTTTTTCGGAAAGACTCGTAATCCAATCAGTTCAAACACTATTATAAGAGGTTTAAATTCTAATAAGTTCATTGCTTTTTCTTTCTTTGTTTTTCCTTCGGAGCTATGGGATGTTTTTTTTTTCTTTTCAAATTTAAACACTTATTGACAAGATTTTTTTACTTCGGTTTCATTAACATCACTATGATGAAGATGTAGTTTGCTTTTATATTAGTGCTATTAATAGATTATTAATAAGTTAGTAAACATTATTAAATTTTAAATCGTTTTACTCGTCCTTTGCTTCAAAAAAGAGGTAAATAATTTTAAGTTCTGAGGTCAATATGGAGCATTCAAAAGCTACTTATTTAATTTTTCGTCTCCACATTTAAATATAATCAACAGTAAATGAAGATAATAATGTTTTACTTTTTTCAAACTCATTTGAATATTCAAAATCAGATTTATTTCATTCAAAATCATCTTATCTCTCTCTGAAAATAATTTATTACGTTTGTGAATTTTAATTTTGTTTTAGATATCTAAGGAAATATTTTTATTAATTTACAGATACTACATAAGAGTGAACTCATCAGTCATATCAGTTTTTTCCATATTTCTTCGTAGACAAATAATAACTAAGAACTTACGCAAGTGCACATACCATTTAGGAAAATTAAGACAATCCTACTCTGATAAAACTGTTTTGTTAGTTTTTGCTTAGAATATGTAGACAAACATTTTATAATCTAAATAGTGAGACGGGTAAAACTACCACCCTCATAAGTCGACCGCCTGAATAATATAAGAAAGAAACTGCTGACCGCAAATGGTCGCACAAGTTCTACTGTAAATGCAAACTGAACCTGCAATACGTAGATTTAACGCGAGTTTTTGAAATAAGCATGTATAAACTTGATTTAATCGAAAAATATATGATAGTAATAAATGGGGGTTGAGGTTTTTTTGAAAATTTCATAGTAGCAAAGATTCATAATGCACATTTAACTAATTGTAAAGCAAAAATGCCAACATCTCGTCGTTAGAAAGTGATGTATAAAAATACTATCCATTGTTCTTTTCTTAATAGCAAAATCTTTCATGCGGAACAAGATCGTTTAAAGAAATTAAAAGATAAACAGAAGATCAATTAACAAATTAATTAACTTGTGAAATTTCGTTTCATTGTATAGTTTTAATGTTCCTAAACCAGCAATGTGTTTTATTTCTTTGCTTGACGAAAATGTAAAATTTGAATAGTTTTATTTTAGGTCTTTGTGCATTTTAAACAAACGTTCTCTATTTTAAGAGAAAGAGTGGATTAGAATACATGTATTGAAGCTAAAAACTTCATGCAAACCAATTACGCCCACTTTCAACTTCAAAGACCTTCATAAACTCTGCTCCAGCGTTCTGTTCTTTGTACGTATTTATTGTCACATAATTGGAAAACCCGTTGATAGGGAAAGTTTGTTGCACTGTTTGTAGCAGTGAACAATTGATAGAAACAAAACATTTGTATTGTACAGGATAAAATTTTATGGAACCTTAAAAATTTTCGCTATAAACCAATCAGTAATCTAACTAAAAATAAGATTGACTAACTGAAAATGAGATCATTACTCACTATCTGGTATATTTTTCGTCTTCCTCCCTAGCTTTTAGATAATGAATGTAGTTTACTAACAAGAAGTTCTGTCCAGAACTAAACGAGCCTACTTTCCCGTACATCGACACCGGCATTCTAGCATCTAATCAATATTCTCTTGAAAATCTGAAACTGAAAATTATGCCAACATACCTTTATAGCCCTTAAAGCTGATTTCTAAAAGCAAAATATACCCCTCTCATCAGATGAAATGGATACGTAAAAAGTAAATAAACTAGTAAATAAAGTTTTGTCGCACCTTTTAAACAATGTAACTGTTATAGTTCTTCCGTAGAAAAATTTCACAATCGTTTTCAAAAGAAAAAAAAATAAAGAAATAAAATAAAAGTACAAAGAACATCAAAACACATTTTATCAAAGAAAGAAAAATAAACCTCGTTCGTTCATAAAATGTCTCGAATTTTATTTTTAATCCGTTGCCAGTTGTTAAATATAAATAAAGAATAAAATGCTCTCGTGAATGAAAAATCTTTGTAAACAAAAAAAATCGTCTGCCAAAAAAAAAAAGAAAATAAATAAAAATAATATTAAATTAAACAAAAAAAAAATTAATAAATAAACAAAAAATCGGCTGCCCAGTCAGTCATTTTTTTCTGAATCTGCATTTCCGCCATGTTTGCGGGGAGTCGGAGTCGGAATCAGAGTCCTCACAGAAGATTTTTCAGAAAAGTACTTTACATACATTTTTTATCAAAACCGTTTTCTTACGAAGTTAGTTTGAAGGAAATCCGCCTTTAAGTTCAGAATCAACATTAAATTTAAATCTCCCAGTTGGCGCTCATGTAAAAATTTTTTCTGAACGGTTCATCATTGAACGAAAAATGGTTCAAATTGAAAAGTGGAATACGGTAATGAAGTATCCTTGCCGAGATCTTTCGAACAAAAAAAAGTTTGTTTAAATCAGACTATTCACTCAAAAGTTATTAGGGGTGAAAGCTTGTTTGAACGGTTCAATGTTGAACGAAAAATTGTTCAAATCGAAAATTTAAAAATGGGAATGAAGTATTCTTGATAAGATCTTTAGAACAAAAAAAAGTTTATTCAATTCGGACTGTTCACTTAAAAGTTATTAGGTGGGGAAAGGGTGCTTGAACGGTTCAATGTTGAACCAAAAATGTTCAAATTTAAAATTTAAATACGGTAATAAAGTATCCTTGCCGAGATGCTTCGAGCAAAAAAAAAAGTTTAAATCGGACTGTTCACGCAAAAGTTATTAGGGGTGACAGCTTGTTTGAACGGTTCAATGTTGAACGAAAAATTGCTCAAATCGAAAATGTAGATACGGGAATGAAGTATCCTTGAATGGATCTTTCGAATAAAAAAAAGTTTGTTCAAATCCGATTGTTCACTCAAAAGTTAGCATCGCGGGACAGGTTGTTTGAACGGTTCAAAGTTGAGCCAAAAATTGTTCAAATCGAAAAATCAAATATGGGAATGAGCTGTATTCGCCGAGATCTTTCCAGCAAAAAACAGTTTATTCCATTCGGAAGGTTCACTCAAAAGTTATTAGGTGGAGAAACGTTGCTTAAACGGTTCAATGTTGAACCAAAACTGTTCAAATTGAAAATTTAAATACGGTAATAAAGTATCCTTGCCGAGATGCTTCGAACAAAATAAAGCTTGTTTAAATCGGACTGTTCATTCAAAAGTTATTAGGGGTGACAGCTTGATTGAGCGGTTCAATGTTGAATGAAAAATTGTTCAAATAGAAAATGTAGATACGGGAATGAAGTATCCTTGAAAAGATCTTTCGAACAAAAAAAAGTTTGTTCAAATCGGACTGTTCACTCAAAAGTTAGCATCGCAGGACAGGTTGTTTGAATGGTTCAAAATTGAACCAAAAATTATTCAAATCGAAAAATCAAATATGGGAATGAGCTGTACTCGCCGAGATCTTTCCAACAAAAAAAAGTTTGTCCAAATCGGAATGTTCATTCAAAAGTTATTAGGGGGGGGGGACAGACAGACCGACCGACAGACCGACGGACCGACACACAAATTCCCCATCTCAGTACCCTACTTTCAAATTTTTAATTTTTCGATATTCATTTTACCTTTTTATTTTTTTAACTAGGCGATATTTTTTGGACTTGGCGATATTTTTTTAACTTGGCAATATTTTTTGGACTTGGCGATATTTTTTTAACTTGGCAATATTTTTTGGACTTAGCGATATTGTTTAGATGCATTAACCTACTTCTAATACTTTTTTCGTCTTTCTTTTATTTTTAACGGGAAGGTAAGCTAAAAAGCAGCAGGGCCGTAACGAGACCTTTTGGTTTCGGGGAGGGTTTTACCAAACCTATTTCTCGTGAAATCTTTTAAATCAATAAAATTTGATTTCGTGTTGTATAATATATTCTGTTATTTTTTGTTACAACAGATGTTAAGAGGGCATTAATGTAAAAAAAAAACAAAAAAAAACTCACCTTTTCTATGTAGAAAAAGAAAAACAATCTGGATAGATGAGTTTATTCAGATACGCGTATTCGAAGGAGTACTTTTGAAATTTCTGTTTTTTTTAGTGATATTAAAAATTCGAACGGAAAGGTGTATTGTTAAGAAATTATGTTTGCAATAACTACAGTAGAAATAAATACTGCCGAAAAAATAATTCGTTTGCACCTTTATTCAATAAAGATGATTTCATTTTTAAACTGCAGTTTAAATATAAATAAGAAAATTGAAATAAAATAGCAATAAATCATTTTTGGCATAGTTTTGAAACATTTCGGAGGGGGTTTGAATCCCAAAAACCCATCTCCTAAATACGGCCCACATGAAAAGCACAAGTTCATCGTAGTTACTATATCTTGATGCTATGACAAGTCAATAAACCATAATCTTTCGCCATTCCAGTGTGAGTGCGGTATTCACAAAATTTTGCTTAGATTTTAGGTTTCGCTTATGAAACACGACCAATATTTCGAACAGTTATTAGGAAGGAAATTTTTTTTAAAGCAGATGAATTGTACAGTGCATCGCAAAAGTTTAAGTACAACCTAAATCTTTTGATAAGACAAAAAGTATACACCAAAAAGCTTTGAAATTTTTACTGTAATTAAACAAACAGCTTACAAATCCATGTTTCGAATTTGGAAACAATTCACAGAAATTAAAATACGATTACATGATAAAATCACAATTTTGCTGTCGCAAAAGTTTAACCACAAAAACGGAATATATATATTTTAGAAAGCATAAAAGTCTTTTAGTAGTCTATGGTGTTACCGTTGCATCTGATGAGTTCGAATATGCGATTTTTCATCAATAGCACGAGATTATGGAAGGTTTCGCGAGTTAGTCTGTACCAGGCTTCCTCGATTGCAGATTTAAGCTCTTGAACAGAACAATACTGCTTCCCATTCTGGTATACGTCACGTGCGAGAATTCCCCAGATGTTTTCTATGGGATTTAGATCCGGGCTGAGTGCTGGCCAGTTCATTACCAGTGTAGTGAGTGCTGGCCAGTTCATTTTGAGAAGCAAGATATTCTTTCGTACTACGTTAATTGTGTATTGAAGCGTTGTCTTGCTGAAAAATCCAATCAGGATCACCTAGGACTTCACCAAATGGTAACGAATGCTTTCTCAGGGTAGCTTGATACCTTTCTGAATTTTGTCTAGCCTTTAGAAAGCTAAGAGAAGTTTCTCCGTTGGAGCAAAAAGCGCCCCATACCATGACTGAGCCACCACCATGTTGCCTACTGAATACGCACTTCGGATCTTTCCTCAAGTCACGCCAGTAGTATGAGAACCCATCTAGACCGTTTAAATTTTTTTTTCATCAGAGAACACAACAGTAATCCATTCGTCACTATAATGCATATGATGCTTTGCCCAATGCAGTCATGCTTGTTTGTGACACTTTTTCATAAAAAGGTTTACGAGCTAACTTTTGTTTTTTAATAAATCCTGATTCTTTTATTCGTCTGCTTATGATATCACGTGATAATTTTGTTACAAGTCTAGTTTTTATTTGATTAAGTGAAAAATTTTCGGTAAAGGCCAGTTTTTTAATTCTTCTATCCTCACGAGAGGTAGTTTTTCTCGGTCTTCCTGAGCGTAACGCAGGTTTAAACTGATTTCCACGTTTCAGAACATTATAAATAAGACGTTTAGATCGATTTAAAATCATTGAAATTTGCGTAACAGAGTTACCTTCTGCTTAAAGCTGCCATAGTTTCACAACTTCTTCAGTCGAGAACAGTAATGGCTTCGGCATCTTGATAACTCTTTAAGCCATTGCTACACTATATAACTTGTTCAAAAGAACCGCACTGGTTCTTCATGCATCACGTTTCAAGAGATATTTGCATAAAATCTGATCTGTGCATAAACTTTTGCGACAGCCAAAAAAATATCTTTTGCATTTTCTGATTTTCGTTGCGGTTATATTTTTCAAAACTTCAAACACTTAATTAGGATCATAGTAGCCACTTACAGTATAAATATGAAAGCATTCTGCTGAAAAGATTTCTTTTTATTCAAAAATTTGCATAGTGCTTAAACTTTTGCGACGCACTGTAACAGAAAACCTTTAATGGAAGCATCATGCTTCTTACTTTCTTTCCTGTTTCAATTTCTCAAACTCCCTCTCTAGGGTCTAGGTATTTCTGAAGAAGGACTACCAATACCGCGATCAATTACTAGGTATGACATCGTTTTTGCTAGTAGCAGAGCAATTCTTTGGTAAGAACAAACCTTTGGACGGAACATGTTCTTATTTCCCCTGTATTGAGAAACATCCATCTCTCAGAGCTTGGGTTTAGATATTGTTGATGATGAACAGTCGATACGATATTAATTGTTTGGAATGACGTAGTTCTTACTAGCAGAACCCTTTGGACGGGCAAAGTTCTTGTCCTTGTTTTGATTAACATCAATTTCTCAGACTCTCCCAAGGCCCCTTGTCAGTTTGGTCGACAGGTCCCCTTCCCCGCAAGATTTATAAATTGTACACTACTCTGAATCCTACCCGGACCTCTCCATAGGTGCTTAGTTTCCTGACATGGCCTTTCGGCTGCCCTGGGATAACCTCCTAAAGTCCAGGTACGGCTGATGAAGGAAGAACAGCATTGCAATCCGTTGTTAGGAATGACGTCGATTTTAACCCATTTATGCCCAAGTTTTTTTAACATTTTTTTTTTCAATTTGTATCTCCTTAAAACTCTTACTTGGAATGATTTACATACATTTTAGGCTTAAAATAGATCGCCGTTGCCATATTTATTCAGTTATTTAACGTCCTGTTTATGGAATATTTTGCAGATATGTGAGCAAAATACGACCTTACTGGACTTTACTTTTGCAAGTAACATCACAGAAGGCATCTGTGATCAATTTTAAGCAAATCATTTAAAAAAATTGTTTAGTTTAATGAAAAATAAGTTCGTACAGAAAACTTACTTTCTGTGACTACTCATGCTGGATCGTTGCTTGATTGATTTGTCTGAAAATAGCTGCTAATAAATAGACTCTGATGTCCAAATACTGGCTCTAACCGGTTTTCTCAAGAAGGAGTATTTCACTTGTGAAAAACAGCTTTAGTAAAAAGATATGCCCATTACAGGTTTTTGTATGCAGTAACTAACAAGATTCTCGTTTTAGGATACTGGGCTTATAAATGGGTTAAAATCAGATGAATAGTAATAAAATCCCCCTTGGACGGAAAATCCCCCCCCCCCCCTTTTAGCAAATACCGGTTTTTCAGACTGGGCTCTATTTTCTGGATTTTTCATGTACCGATTCATTGATAGTTAGGACATTTGTTAAAATCCGTAAAATGCGTTAAAAAACCTTTCAATACTTATCTTTGACACAGTGCTTAAAGTGTTCAGGCCGACGCAACTTGCACGCACGGCGCATGTAATGTAACCTCCCATGTAAGTCCATCTAGTGGTTGGATTTTCTGTCCAAATGGTTACTGATAGTTCTTCTGAAAGTAAAAAGGACCATTTACTGATAATTTCTGCAGTTATGTTTTAATGAAACTACAAATGATATCAAGTGTGCCTCTACTTATATAATTGCTCTAATTATTGACTTATAATGTTAACTGTTTTATGTACTAATACGTAAACAAAGTCATTTTTAGTAAATAATCTTTATTTTCCATTACTTTAGGCAGGTTTTCAGTCAAATTTTGTGTATGGAGAAAAAAGTAACGGTAAGCACATTCATTTTTTTCATTGCCCTAGAACCATGCATTATTTTTGAAAAAGCAAGCGATTACGAAACGTAATCTGATAAATTACAAATTCCTGCAAGAAATCTTTTTTTAGACATCAATGGCAATTAAATTTGATAAAATATAGAGATAAACTACTACAACCACAGTACTTTGTCTTAACCATGATTATTTTATTTGTTTGAATTTAACAGAAAGTTGACATAAAATTTTATTTCGAGCTAAGTTTCAAACTTTTTCTTGTGGTACAAAAGCTTCAATTTGGCAGACATAAAATTTTGAAACATACTGCTATTTCTTAATCTCTTTGCACGCAAAAAGCTTTCCAACATAGTTTCTTCCGAAACAAAGACATTTCAAACTGGAATTCCTATCAAAGTAAATATACTGGTAAAAATATTTACTTAAATTTCTATCAGTTTCTGATTTGATGTAGAAAACTTTGCATTGTCAGGGTTAGAAATATTATGTGGTCTTATTGCATGTTTTCTTTTAAGAAATTCAATATATGTAGCAATGAAAAGTTCAACGTTAAGAAGTTCTACCTGGTTTATATTTTCGGTTTTTTGTATTCATGCTTTTTTTTCAGATATGTATAACTTCTAGTTACATGTCAGTATGATTTTGTGAATAAGTATTTGGCATCTGTTTTGATAATGTAAAATCTACGTAATAATCATTCAAGCTTATTTGCGGATTACGCTATTACCTTTGAAAACATGCACATCAGCATACTCTTTGTGTGTAATTAGGAAATAACCTTTAGGGCATTTGATCTGATAGTGTATATATGCCTGGATAACTGTATCCTTTTTCATTAATTGGACACGGTAACAAATAAAATGCAATGACCCACCTTATTGCCAGGATCAGGAATATCCGATAACAGCTGTTTGTATTAAAATCCGTTGTCAACCAATACGGCTTATGAGCTATAAATGTTTCCAAAAGGTAAGGGATATTCTCGAAATTCCACCTGTATTTATTCGCTTGTTTTGACTATTTGTGAGATTTTTTATCGTGTGATTAAACAATCCGCAGCGAGCCAGGTTTTCGGTCGATAAACTGGCTCCCGGAGAAAAAAACAAAGGTTACCTGTTGCTCTTTCTGCTTGCAAACAGCGCGAACTGTCGAAATAAAGAAGTATGCCAGATACATTAGTTTAATTCCTCTTCAGAATATGTATGGCACATAATCAGTACTGGAAACTGTGTTGACAAATTACTTTATTTCTTTGTTTTAGAACTTTAAGCGACTGTGGATGTACTGCGTAATGTTTAAATACTGTTTTTTTTTTTTTTTCGCTTTTACCAAAAACGTAATTTATTTTACTTTTTCAGATTAGACTCTGAAAAAAATAGATTTTGTGTATCTATTTTCGTTTTGATTTTTCATTCTTTCTGGATGTTTCTGTGATTAAGTATGCTTCAGCAAATAAAGAACAGAACACGGCTTTCAGGACACTTACTATATCATAATGAATACTTTTTTTTTCTTCTTATGCTGTGCGAACTGAAACTGTTATCTGAAGTTCAAAATCAGATTAATATATTTTTTTGAATTGAAACACTGGAGTAAATATATATATTTGTAGTCACGCGTACACGCAAGCTTATGTGAATTTATTAGCATATAATTCTATGTAATCTACTTGATTCAAGATGAAGGTTGCTTATATTTTATCGTGCTTCATCTATCTTTAAAATGCAAGGCATTTTAACCAGAAAAAATAATAAATTGCAGCCTTTTTCAATAATGAAAGTTTTAGATATCTGACCATGATTTTATTTTGATGAGCAGAAGTTCAACTTTGATTTTGAACAAAACACAAGTTGGATTGTTTTCAAGAAAACGGAACAACATAGATAAAAATCTGTTTTGATTATTAGGTTGCTTGAAATAGTGCACATAAATATTTATAGACTTTTGTGAATACTTAAAGATAATTTCATTTAAATTATAGCGTCGAAAAAAGAAAGGCTAGCAACTCCTATTTTTACAATGATCGTTCCAATTATATGGCATGTAATCGTATGAGTGTTTTAGCAATATTTCATCTTTTTGAAGATTGAAGCAGTCAGCATCAGTGTTTCCTTTTTTCCAGGGAAACAAAGTTGGAGATGATTTTTTTATAGAAATGCTGCCTTTCAACATTTTCTGTTTTATTACAGATTTATCAGTTAAATTAAAAAAATGGACAAAAATGTTTTTACTCTCTAATTAAAACAGCAGAGCTTAATTCTGCCTGTTACATTTGTATCAACGTCGGATGACTGGTTTTCTGTTTAGAAACTAGAACGTCAAACTCGTGCTGTGAAACTTGAGGACGGTGTATTATTCAGCAACGACTTTATACTAGTGTTTGGAGAATATTTTACTCTTAATTTAAATTTACTCAAAATCATCTGAAATTGTAAACTTTGCTAATGTTATTGAAAAATAATAAAACCGTGATGAGATGGCACTTGTAAATCAAATGAGAAATCAAGTCCATTCCTTAAAATAGGTAAAGAAGGAATAAATTGATGCATACCATATTTATGAATTTAGCGACATTTTGGCAGTCTGACCAGTTGTATATGTAGAAAAGGAAATAATTCTTTAACCATTTGAGGTCAAAAAAGAGACAACATTTTAGTAAACCATTCTAAATTTTTCGTCTGGAAAATATATTTTACTTCATTATTAATTTATTTCAATATAAATCGCGCTTTAGTGAACAAATTTGCCTCTTTTATCTTTTGCTGGTTGAAGTTTGTTGATGTTTATTGTTTCTATTATCATTATGAAGCATAATGTATGAAATTTCGATGACTAAAACATAGAGTTTTTAGAATCAGTTGAATTTAAAAGAAAAAATTGCTCCAAATATATTTTTGTGATGTGATTATTTATTATTGGAATATAATTTGCAGCAGTAATTGCATTTAGTTGGCAAAAAATGTAAAAATGACAAGTACTACATTCTTCATTGCAACCCTAATTTTGCAAATTTTCAGTTCAAATTAATTATTAAATTCATTGCAGTCCTTGACCAATGGCAGAGGGAGAGGTGAAACAAAGACCCATCCACTCACACAGACTATGAGCTGTCCAATGAGACATCTGCCTTGACCGTGCAAAATTAAATCGTTTTATCTCTGTGGATAATTTCTTAAATTGGATGACGTATTGAAGATGAGCAAAGTGACATCATTAAGTTCTACAACCAATACCAGAATTGTGAATTTCATTCTTTTATTTCCATCTGCGTATCACTCCTTCATTCAAATGAACATTTCTAAAAAAAGGAGGAGTCAAGTATCAGCTCGTCAAAGCCACACTTTACAAATATTTGTCAAATTATTTTGAGAAGCCCTACTCTACTTTATAACATCAAATTTATGTTAATGATAATTGTTTTGTGTTATTTAATTTTATTTCACTGAATTTGGTTCGGAGATGCAGGCAATACCTAAAAATAAATCAATCTTTTTTTGTAAAAAGTGGTTTTAAAATCCCTTTCAAGAAGGAAAAAAAATGAAATCGTAGAAACTGGGAAAGTACAAGATGTCTCTTTAACGTTTTTTGTGAAACGGAAGTTAACTGGAAATTTAAACAGCCTTCTAATCGATCTTGTCCAACTCACGCTTGTGAAATGAAACTAGCAAGTCACACTATTTCAAAATGGGTACTAATTTTGAAGTTCATTTACAACAAAATATAATTTTACAGGAATCTGAAAAAGTAAAAGATATGTCCCCGCCAACTCCTAATAGAAATTCCACTTCAAACGGAAAACCTGTCCATCTTGGAGAGTTTGCACCTATCACCAAGGCATTTGATTTTATTGGCATACATGTATTTCCCATAGAAGGAGTTAAAGTGAAAGTGTTGTTGTTTCAAACTATATCTCTTATTTTTCCATTTCTTTTCCATTTAATTGTCCTTGATGTGGCGGCATCATACTGCTTCAGTGTGTATGAAAATAGTAAAAACTTTCAGATTGTGTTTTCAGGTGTTTCTAAATTTCTTACCGATGCTCTGCTGTGGCATGCTGTGTATTTCAAGCGAAGCAGAATTCGAACTCTGATTATAAAATTAAGTTCCGTTGGTAGACCAAAAACAAAAACAATTAAAGTTTTAATTGTGGTTGTAGCGCTTATGTTTTTGGTGCCAACACTGCTCTGTCTATTAATCGTATATAAAAGAGACGAAATCTTCTACTTGGCCCGTGCCAATGCATTTTATAAATATTTTTACAGGGAGCACTTTCATCCTTCGAAATTAAATTTATTTTACCTCTACTTGAAACTGTGCTCCACATTTCTTGTCGTGTCATCAATTCCAGGACTGTGTTCATTGGTTTACTGTGCCGCGTGCTACAAGTGCTACATCTTGCTTTCAGAAATAAGAAGACCATTTCCTAAAAATACTTTGTGCGAGTATCAAAATTTATTAAAAGATTACAGAAAAATAGCAAGAATATTATCCGAAATTCAGGATATTTTCTCTGCAGTGACGCTGCTGTTATCATTAAGTGTTTTTCTTTCGATCTTTTGGTGTATGGCTGTAGGAATTATAATCGAAAATGATATGCACGGAAATATCTTTTGGGTTGTTGCTCTTTGCCTCTCAGCATCTGCTATCACGAATTTCATTCTTTTAATATCATACTCACCACGTGTGCCTATAGAGATGGAACGAAATAAAACTTACCTCCACGAAAAGGAGGGACTGCTTTTGCTTCAGTCCTTTCAAGACGAACACATACGCCAGCAAATTTCCGTGATCCGCTATCTGAAGGAAACTGCAACTGTCACTTTCAACGGATGCGGTGCGGTGGATTTGAAACGAAGTTTGATTCCTGGAGTCGTTGGCGCCATACTTACTTACAGCTTGTTGTTTATAAACATTAACAATTGATATGAACTATATTGAAATTTATACAATACATCTCTGGCTCGGTTGTAATAAAGAGCATGCATTGGGACTCATTTGTCTTAAATAGGCAATAAATGAACAGGAGGCAGAAAACCTCTTATAGAAGCTAAGAGTCAGGCCCGTCATTTAGGGGGAGGCAGGGGGGGGGGGGTCAATTGCCTCCCCCCTGACTTTGAGAAGTCAATGTATTTACTTATAAGTGGGTTGTTTTTTTATGTTTTCTAATGAAATTGCATTGTGTTTGGACCCTTTGCCCCCACCCCCCCTCCTCTTTGGAAAAACTTGAAATGACGTCCTTGCTAAGAGTGCAAAACAAACTACAATCGAGTCTCAAGAGGGCAGTTAAAAACAGAGAATTACTGGTAGTCTCGAGTTACAGGAAGTTCTCACAGCCGTCTCAAGAGTTTGGGGCCGAATGAAAACTTCGAAATAAAGGTACATTCGAGTTATCGGGACTCGACTTTAGTAGTTTAAGTTAAATTAGCGCACCGTCGAGAGGCTACAACAGTGGTACGATGCAACTAGTAAATTGAAGGCAAAATTTTAGTGTTAAGCAGCAAGTTAACAGCCCTAAGTCATAGCTAAGGGCGACACAATTTTAAACCTTCAATTCACGACTTCAACGGTACCATTCTTGCGGCTCATTCCATAATACAAAAATTTTAGATCAAAAAGGTACTCAAAATTTCACTCTCAGGAGGCAAAATGTAATTCAACCCTGGATATAGACATTTGCAATTCTACACGAAGACTACTCACTGCATATGATGTATGTCTATTGAACCACCGAACTATGTTACTGTTAATCATAGGAAAAATGTGTTCATTAAATGTCACATAAGCTAGACAATGTAATGTAATTTCAATGAGGCACTGTAATTTTTTTTTTTTTTAAATTTCTAATAGCAAGATTAAAAGGCAGCTGTAGCAATATTTTCCAAAGGATGAGATGATCCTTCCCAGATTGCTGAGACTGCACAGAAGGAACTTAAAACTGTTCGAAAACTGTGTAGTGACAGTTCTTTGAAAGCGCTAACACTTTGCCCTGCACACGACACTCGTATATTTCATTAAAAAGGAGTATTTTTAAAAGGTAATTAACACAGTTTTTTAGCCTGAGAAATCCCGAACCGGTTTTTGATTTCTTAACCAACAAAATTTCGTACATTGCCCTTTAAAATCACTACGTTTTAATGAAATAGACGGACGTCACGTGCGGACAAGATCTCGTTTTTTTCGTACAATGACCGTATTTGTTTTGGGAGATAAGATACGGCCAATGTCGAGCTTAACCCTTTAACGGGCACGAGCCGTTTTCTCCAAAGTTCACATTTTGCATTATAATTAGAAAAATGAAGCTCATTTATGACCAAAAAATACTTTTAGTTTCTGATGGAACCACGTGACACATGGAGCAGCTCACAATGGAACATTACATGTTGTACATAAAACTTTTGTGCGTTTCTAGTGCGTTTTAACACTTTACCGACCGGTAGCGATTCGAACATCCTATGCCCTTTCACCGCCCGCTCAGCTGCAGATCGTCCAAGACACCGACTCGGTTTTGGCCTAGACTGACGCGCGTGGATATATGTGCATTTCCTTAACTCTGGTAAAATTGTACGCTTCGTGTTATTGTAGGGTAACAAAATTTAAGTCACCACAGATCGGTTCAAAGTCGATTAATCGACGCCCGGTCGGTAAGCGCCGGAGAGCAAACGTCGAATAATCGAAGCCCGGTCGGTAAGCGCTGGGAACAAAACGTCGATTAATCGACGCCCGGTCGGTAAAGTGTTAAGTTCTAGCGTGGTGGTAAGATATTTACCACCGCCTTAAAAAGGGTTAAACTTAGCTTTATTGTGTTGTTAATCATGGGGTGTTCGTGTTCGAAACAAATGTACCGACTTAGAACAGTCGATTGAAGAAAAAGTTTAGACTCTACTATTGTGATACTGGCCATATTGGACAGGTGAATCTTTCGAGTTTTCCGGCAAATTTTTGTTTCTCCCCCCCCCCCCCGCTCAAATCAAAGTTTCAATAAACCAACTTCGGTCTTCAGTTAATTCAAGGTATCGGTTAAACGAGCTTCAAATAATCGAGATTTCACAAAATTAAAAAAAAATATATTTCGGGTTTAGTTTTTAAATATTACAAAAGTTTTCGAATGGAAGGAAATGTACTTCTAGTAAGTTTCAAATTTGAACCAGTGAACGGTAGCAGTATACAAATTTTCAAAATATGTAAGTTAAAACTCTTATATTTACTTTCTTGTGTTTATTTACCTTTTTATTTGGGATAGGTATAAAGTTGAGAAAAATATAGCCAGTCCTTCATCTTCCCCCACACAAAGAGATTTAAAGTATTGATTTTTTGGAACCGAAACATTCCAAACAGGAATTCTTATCGAAGTAAATATCCTGCTAAAATATTTACTTACATTTCTACGAGAGTCTAATATTCCGCAGAAAATTTGATATTGTCTGAGTTAGAAATGTTATGTGGCTTTGCTGCATTTTCCCGCAAAGAAATTCAATATCTGAAGCATTGAAAACTTATGCATCCAGAAAGTCTATAAACTATCTATTTTCGTTGCATTGAGCTCTCATTTTCTTGCAAGTTTTTTAAAAGTTTATTCATATATTATTTTTATTTTTGAATAAATATGCTGCATTTTTTTACAATAGCATAAAATGTTTAGAAAGAGAAAATAAAATTAATTTTTAAAAACGTTGTTTCTGAAATAACTAATTCTACGGGAATTCTAAGGGAACAGACATTAGTTTTTACGAAACAGCTTATAACGACAAGAAATATATTGTATTAAGTAAAGCCCCACCTATTTATGTAAACTAGTATTGTTTTATTTCTTTTTGTTTTCGCCTGAGTGGCAACAGTATGTATGTGAGCTGAGATGGAATAAGATTAATTTAGATCAGTAAATTTTAAGTGGAATAAAGTTTATGGATTGACAAAATGGTGTACATTTACTGTCGTATCTAACACATTTAATTTTTGTTTTATTTGACGAATTTAATGAGGGACACGATCTTTTACCACCATAGATTGCAGTCAAATTTTGAAAAAATCCAGACTACTATTTCCAGACTAATAATTACTATTTGAATTATTACTTGCAGTAAATAAAAATTCGAATTAAAACGCAGGCATTATATGACAGAGAAAGAAACTTAAGAAGTAGTCCTTAAGAAGAAAAGCGAATTTCTTTCAAGCAATTGCATAACAACGCTTTTTCAAATTGTTCAAAATGTTTTTCTGTTATTTGATATTTTTGAGAGTTTTAGAGGAAATAATTTCGAATCCTTTTAAGAACTTATCCTCGATGGAAAAAGGGCAGCAAAAATATTTGCTGTTTCTTATGACGATAGATCCTCTAGTATGTTTTTAAGCTAGCAATCGGCTGCTTTTGTGTAAACAACCAGATTTCCCATTCTTACTGAAACATGAAACTCAATTCTGAATACTTAAGAGAAAAAAGAGAATCAAGTCTTCAGTGCAATATAATACTTTTAAGTTTAACGTTTTCCGCTAAAATGGAAATCCACTCACGTTATTTCATTTCTCTAAAATGTTTTTCAGGATTTATTCTTTTTCAATTTTATGCAATTGCTTATTGTATGCATCATGAGAGTTAGGTTTTTCTAAAAACTTCTTCGTGTATGAAGATTGGGGGTAAAAAGTCTCGTATTTCCATATGGCGATTATCTCTGTTTTATTGCTCAACAAAGTTTTTATTGCTTTTGAAAAAATAAATCATGATTAGAAGATCATTTTGTTTTAGCTTTGCATTTAAATATTTAAAACCGCAGTTGTTATTGTTTTATATTTTCTGTGTTTGATTTAATGCATATATTATTTTTAAGTCAGTGTTTTAGATAAAAATAATTTTCGTTAATAAAATCTTTACGAAAATAAAAGTTAGCGAAAAACATTTGGGATTAAACCCAAAACAATATTTAAAAAATAAAAAGCACAATTAAGTGCAAACATCACTTAAAGTTTTTTCTTTGTACTATCCAGGAAACCATGTAAATATATGCAATGAGTAACCGCCCATAAGCCAGGGTTAAGGCAGAACTGAAGCAAATGCACCCACAGCTCGATCATAGCATCCTAAGACTGCAGTTTCGTCCTTACTGTGGACTCATCAGTAAGGAATAGCCAATGATCAAGCTGGAGGCAAAGATCCTCTTATTGTAGCTAAGATCATTGGCTATTCCTAACTGAGGCGTCCACAATAAGGACGAAACTACAGTCTTAGGATGCTATGATCGAGCTGTGGGTGCATTTGCTTCATATAAAAATATTTTTGAAAAAAAAAAATCGAACCGACTTCAGAGCTTCACTTGGCAAGTGCTCTAAAAAGTAAAAAATAATTTTATTCTTTGAACACCATAGATACTACATTTAAACATAAGTTTTGAAGTCGGCGCAAAAACGTTAAATAGAATCATACAAAACTGTAATTCAACTATAAATATAAATTTCAATGAATTTGGTTCTTTAGTCGCATTCGCATACATTACATTGACAACCACATATTTATATAATGGTATAAATATTCAGCTCTTAATTTACTAAGAAAAATGTTGGCGAAATATACACTGGCGGAAAAAAAATCCCAACACCAAGAAAGACTTGTGTTAGATAAACGAAATTTGGTAGGCGTGTTTATACAACTGAAAGATGACATCGATTGAAATTTCACGCTCCGCGCATAAGTGTGGCGCAGCTGGCGTCACTCAGAACATGCAAATAAGGCTTGTTTTAAAAGCGTGTTGTGAAGCTCGTGAGTATTATTTTTCCGTGAAATTTGACAAATTGCGTTCATGTTAGCCAGGAATGACTTTAAGAAGACGAAGAAACCATTATAAACAGCTCACCGAGTTTAAACGAGGTCGTACAATTTGGCTACGAGATGGTGGATTTTCATTTCGCGATATTGCAGAAAGACTTGGGGGGAATGTTTCCACCTTGCATGATTAGTGGAAGCTATGG
The DNA here is from genome assembly GCA_038373865.1 of Uloborus plumipes. Lineage (NCBI taxonomy): Eukaryota > Metazoa > Arthropoda > Arachnida > Araneae > Uloboridae > Uloborus > Uloborus plumipes. The sequence continues at coordinate 22,594 of JAXGGA010013994.1, forward strand.
TCAAGGGATGGTACTACCTCAAGAAGATCGAGTTCCGAGCTGCCACGTGGCACGACTCAGAAGGAAGATCGCCGAATCTTACGTACGGCTGTGGCGTATCGTACGTACTGCATCTGCGGCTGACATTCGAGCTGCAGTTGGTTTTGTTGTGACCACGGGCGTCGTTGGCGGGGGGGACGAGGGGGACATGTCCCCCCCAATATTTTGAACTCATCAGAAGTCCCCCTCAATATTTTAAAATAAAAACTTTGGAAAAAAAATCGGGACTTTCATTTCTGAATCAAATTAAATTAGAACTCCGATCCAAACTAAAACAACAAAAACTTCCGTATCTATTGGAAAGACCGTCTGAGTTATTTTCCCATGCAGTTATCTCATGCTTTTTGTGCTTTTAGCAACCTTATTGGAGCAATCATTTTTCTCCTGCAAAACCCATCACTACCAGTAGCGGATTACAGAATAAGCGCTTGAGGCGCGAGTCTGGGGCCTCAGCAAAGCAGGGGGCCTCAGAGCCGCGGAGCGTCTCATCCTCAAAACGAAAAATTTTTGGATTTAAGGAGTTGCCAAGGAAATTCATGAGTTTGAGTGAGAAATGCTCAAAACCCATGGAAACTAACAGTTAGCTAAGGATTATAGGCTCGGGCTGAAGCCGATAAGACGACTGCTCCCAATAGGGCCTTGCATCCAAGTTCAAACAGCTTTCGAGCTCGGGCTTATAGTTAGATATTCGTTCTTCAATCTTACACGAATACAACGTTAACGACCAAAAATATTTATGTCCGGATTGCTTTGTTGGGGAAGAGTTTGAGAAATAGCATATATCTTTATCTCCCACACATCGTTTCTCGATGCCCTCACATCTGGAAGCAATTGAATGGTCAGTATAAATGGAGGCAAATGAAACAACCCCCGTGGTGCTTGAAAGGCCATTAAGAGGCAAAAGTCATAAAACGTCTTCCTTCTGATGAGTGGTTGAAAGGTTGAGGGTTGACAAAATTGCTACGATTTTGGAAGGAGTATTGCAGACAGTCATGAGAAAGATCCTACGTTAGATAATAGATACTACTGGTAAAAGTTAGAATTCGAGATTGGCTGCATTTTATTCGGTTCTCACATCACAGGGGGTCCGAACTTTTAAGGGGATGAGCCGTAGGGTCACCGCAACTTGCGTTATCTTACGGGGGGATCTTGTAAAACCGTGTGACAATTGACAATTCAAGCTTGCAGGTTGTCACCAGGGAATGAGAGATCAGTATTGGATGGGCACTGTTTTTTTTTCTTTTTTTCTTTTTAGTCATTTTCCAATTGGCCTCAAGAGAGTGTCTTCAACAGCTGTTGCCTTCTTTAATAACAAGCGCATATTTTCGTGATGATTGCAGCTCAGATACCAACGTACATTTTTCTTAAAACATCAAACGGAAATTAGTATAAAAATATTAAAATGCTTGAAAACCATAAAAGATCTGGTACGTTTTGTAACAAACGAAAAGCGCAATAAACAAAGAATGAAAAACGAATGAAGTAAAAACCTTATGTCCACCCTGCTGAGAAAACTGGACCTTATGTCTTAGCTGTCCAAAATTGTGGACCTTATGTCTGTCAGACCTTATGATCCATGGATCTTATCTGGACCTTCTTAAGTCTGCCGGACCTTCTGTCTATTGTACCTTTTGAATGTGGATTGTCAGTATTTGAGCCTTGGACTTGAACCCTTGGTTTCGGACGTTTTATCCGCGTCCCGTGAAAAACAGGCAAAGGCTATGAAAAGTTTTTTTGTATCAACTACTAATGCTCTATCAAGCTGCGAAGGAAACGAGCTACAATCAGAGTAGGTGAGAAAAAAGAATTACATATTTCGCTATATTGTTTTGCAATTTACGAATTATATTAACGTTATTAATTTCAGTCGTCAGTGGGGATATAAGTTTCTCAAAATTGAAAATAATAAAAAATCATCTCATGTCTAAAATATTACAGGGAAGACTATGCAGTATAGCCCCTTTGTCTATTGAAAAAGACATCTTGTCCAATATCAATACGGACATCATTTTGAAAGATTTTGCAGAAATTAAAGCAAGAAGAGTGGTTTTATAAGCACATTTTATATGACTTTTTATTTTACTATGATGTTACACGAGAGGGTGTTTTAAGAATAGTATTTTACTCTAATTTATTATTTTTTACATTATTAGTTTTATAATCTCCTACTATTTTTATTTTTTAAACTCACTGCTTTTAATTTTAAAATTATTATAACAATGCAAATAGATATTCCAGTTCATTCGAAAAAAAATATTTTTGTCTTGGTCTTGGTCGATCATTTGTGCTTGGAAAAAAACGGGGGTTGGGGGCGGGGGGCGCCAAATAATTCTCTGCTTGTGCGAAATTTTTACGTCGGGACGGCCCTGCTTGATATTAAATCTCGTTTTAGCTATTTTTCGAAAGAAATATAATGTCCGCACCTTACATCTTTCATATTTGATTTTGACTTATTTTGAGAATCTATTCACAGCAGAAATAACTACTTAAATATTTATCTCCAAGAAACGATGTGTGTCACTGCTCTTGAGTCTGTGCATAGAATTAAAATAATAATGTTGTTATTACTACCACTAACTACTACTACTACTACTATTAATAATGATAATAAACTCGTAAAATTTAATTTTATGTAATAAACTTATGATCACATTATTTTGAAAAATATTCGCATGTTTAATTTCAAATTTGCTTCATATATTTTTGAGAGTAAAATGAACACTTGTTTAAGTTATATTTTACGTTGAAATTTTACATTTTTTATCTGGAATTTAAAGAAAATTAATATGCATTTAGCGTTAAAATTTTTAAAAAACTTTTCATAATATACGCGGTTTTTGAAGAAAAAAAAAGATATATTCATTCCTTACATTATTTTTGCATGATACTAAGACTGTTATATATTGAATAATGATCTAATTGTAATTGCAGTATTGAATTAGGTTCTAAGTTCTAAAAGTAAAGTAGAAATCTTTACTTGACTTCTTTTTGAGATGCTAATTTTTTGATCGAAGTAATTTAAATTTTTGAACAACTTAAGTAACACACAACAAGAGAAAATTACCTGTATTTTCGCGTTAGCTTACTAATTTTTCTTACTTTTGTAGTTACTAATTGATATACATTTTTATGAAATTGGAGTTGCGAAGAAAACGTTCAATAATAGTAATGTTGATAAACGAGGTATTTTTATTCCAAATTAGAATTATATTTTCAAATAACTAAGAAATAGTTTACGTGGAAAATATTCTGTTTTAACTTTTAAGTGATGAAATAATAAGGCTGGCTTAATTGAGTATTATTTTGATAACTAAATTATTTTTTAAAAGGTGAAGCCGGCAAAATATTTTATCACTGCATTTCCATGAAAATCTTTAAAAAGAACTGAATTATCATTAAAAAAGCAAGTTATTTATCTTCCACACAAATTATTTTAAATTGAAATTTTCAAACCTAATTTTTTGCTAATTTCAAAATGGAACTTTCAAAATTAGGTGAAAGCATCGTTCTCAGCATAGGCACAGTTGAAGCAAAACAAATGCATGCATGGAGGAGAGAAAGGGTAAGAAGCAATAATTTAAAAAAAATTAAATCAAAAGAAGAAAAAATATTAGAAACATTTTTCACAAATTGTTGAAGATCAAATGCCAGATGAATAGTTACAAAGGGAATTTTTCTCTTTTCGAATATTTGTCGAAATTCGAAATTTGAATCGAATATTTGTCCTTTTAAAGTTACCAAAGATGACCCTTCAATTTTGAAAAAATTCCGGGGTGGGCCCTAAATCTCCCCTCCCTAACACCAACGCAGATCGTCTAAAACTGCGTTTTTACAATTACAATTTCAAAAAAAGTTTCGGGGCAGAACCCCCACACCTCCGTTTTTGTAAAACAATCAAATATGATCTATAATTGTGTTTTTAAAATTTCAATTTCCAAAAATATCCAGAAAAGCGCCTCCGAACCTCTTCAATTACTATAGCATTGTCAAAAATGGTTTAGAATGGTTTTTTAAGACTGCAATTTAAATAATTTTCCAGAAAGAGGGAACTCGAATATCTAATCTGCGTATTATCAGCAAAGATAGTCTAAAATTTCGTTTTTAGCAATACAATTTCAAAAAAATCCCAGATCCCCCCTTTCCATAGCACAATTTGAGATAATAATTGAGTTTTTAAAGTTTCGATATCGAAAAATGGACGAAAGAGTGCACCCGAACCTCTTCTCCCATAACATTGCCAAAGATCGTCTAAAATGCATTTTTAAGATCACAAATTCGAAAAATATTCCGGGGGAGGTACCCCCGTACCTTCTTACTTCTAGGTAAATAATATATTTACGATTAGAAACACATTCTTAACATGACTTCCCTCTTAGAAATAAGCTGAACCCATTCGTTTCACTGTGTATTTAAGATGCTTTTGAAATTAATGAGGGGTCGTTAATTGCATACACCCCCAACTTTTTTGTCCCCGTGACGGGTGAGAATATGACTCCTTATGGTCCTTATTTGAAAATTGCAATGTTCATTGATCTTTGCAAACTCTGAACATGTTTAAAAAAGCATGCATTTTTCCTAGCATTTTTTTTTTCCTAAGTCCCCCGCAATGTTCAGCAGCCAGCGACGCCCATGGTTGTGACCCAAGGAACGGTAAGAAACTGTTTAGTTCAAGGACAGCTCCGAGCCAGGCAGCCTGTAGCCGGTATTCCATTGACTACAAACCACTGCCGTTTCCCACGGCAGTGGTGCTAAAACAGAGTTCACTGGAGGTCGGAGTGGAGATCTGTTGTAATTTTTGATGAAAACAGATTCTGCCTTGGTGCCAGTGGTGGCTGTATATTGGTCAGAAGGAGGCCAGTGGACCGCCTGCATCCAAGCTGTCTACGGCCTAGACGGACGGGACCCACACCTGGAGTCATGGTTTCTGGAGCAATTTCCTACGACAGCAGGAGCACTCTTGTGGTTATCCCAAACTCACTGACTGAAAATTTGTCGTCAGTCTTGTAATTTAACCAGTAGTACAACCCTTAATGAGTAGCATTCAAGGGGGAGTTTTCCAACAGGATAATGCTCGCCCTCACATCGCTGCTATAACGCAATGTGCTCTACAGAGTGCTGACATGTTACCATGACCTGCAAAATGACCAGGTCTGTCTCCAATTGATGACGTATGGGATATCATTGGATGGCACCTCGAGCATGATCCACAGTCAGCAATGGCGGTCCTAGTACTGACACAACAAGTGCAACAAGCATGGCACTCCGTACCACAAAGTGACATTCGGCACCTGTATGACATAATGCATGCACGCTTGCAGGCTTGCCTTCAAAATTCTAGGGGTTACACCCTCTATTAAATTAACATAATTTCACATTTGCACAGCATTTTCTTGAGCTTAAATTAGCTAGTGATCTTGTACATTTAATCAATTAAACATGTTAACTAGACAATTGCATTACCCAAATTTCATTACTCTACAGTAATTTTTTCTTGGTGTTGGGATTTTTTTTTTCCGCCAGTGTAGTTTTGCATTATTTTACTTATAATTTTTGCGCTAACTTCAAAACTTATGTTTAAATGTAGTATCGATGGTGTTCAAAGAATAAAATTATTTTTTACTTTTTAGAGCACTTGCCGAGTGAAGTTCTGAAGTCGGTTCGATTTTTTTTTCAAAAATATGTTTATTTTATTCTCTTTAGGGTAAATGTACTTCAGAAATAAGTGATTTTAAGGTGAAGTAAAATTTTTACAACTGATTTATGTTTCAAAATAATTTTTAGTCGATTGCGATAAAAATACTACGTACGTGTCCCTCTAATGAATTTTATGTCTGATTTAGTTAAGCCATCATTCAAACTTCTCACTATCATTATTATCACTGTTTCATATCAACCACGTTTTATAACAATGAATTTCATATTTAATCATTCAGGACAAATCGTTTTAAATTTGAGCAAAAAGTTGAAGATTTTTCTCAATTTCTTTAGAATCCCTTCATCAAACCTTATGTAAATTAAAACTAATGAACCTTGAAAAATTACGAATCTAACGGTACCTGGTTCGACTTTCAGTTCATTGGCCGTTCAGGAGAAAGAAGGACACAGATAGATACTCAGTTTTTAATATAAGTAGATACATAAGAATTTCAAAAAGACCATAGAAATGAATTTCATTATGTAATCCAGAGAAGCCTTGCATTCAAAATTGTCATTATTACGATTACTGTGATCACGATTTCTTTATCGATCGATTTCTACAGGTTCCCGTCATCGAACCCGGACCACGAGAGGATGGGACCAAATGAAAACGAAACCCTTTTAAACAAAAAAAGAATTTTTGAAACCGGTCCAGGCGTCTTCGAGAAATTTTATAACATATAAAAAAAAATCCGACAAATTGTATAACCTCCTCCTTTGTTGAAGTCGGTTAACAAGAGTGTAATAATGTTTTTAATGAGTAGCAATCGGAAAAGTACTGTCTAAAATTTTTTCGTGCGACCTCCGCCGTATCTGCGCACGCCCCAAGTCTCTTCTGACTTTCTCGATGTAGGGGGGGAAATGCAACGAGGAAGTAGCCGGGAAGTGCGCATTCTAAACCTAAGGCCCCTACATAGACGAGCCGACGCATCAAGATTAAGTTTCACAACTTTGGATCCAGCTCGTGTTATATCTTTTCTAGTGGTTGATAAATGGTTGTCTTTTCTGGCCAGTTATTGTGTTTTGGTCAATTTTCAATGTGAGCAATTATTAGCGGCACGCGAATTTGGCAAAGCTTGGCAATGTCTGAAAATTTTCTCTGGTAACCCTAATGAAAAAGTGAAAGTAAAAGTAATGAATTGGATCCAAAGTGGTCGAACTTAAGCTTGATGCGTCGGCCTGTCTATGGCAGGAATTCAAGTGAAACACCATTGCAATCGCTTCGAATTGCAATCGCTACTGGAAGTGAATTACATTGTCATCAACTAAGCTTGGCACTGACGTCACTACGGGTGGAGCCAATAAGAGCTCACAAGCAGTCAGCGATCTCCTCTTATTCGCCAAGTAGGCTGTGACGTTTTATCTAGCTCGTTTTTCATAGGCAAACGTCACGCTGACGTCACGATGTTTTTATCAAGAAACGTTCTAATGTAATTCATTTCCAGTAGCGATTGTAATTTGCGATAGCCTGTTTCTCTTGAATTCCTGCCTATATAGCGGCTCTACCTAAACCTATCTCCCTATTTTCACATAGAAGCGTTCGTGGCTGCCAGGTGCAAAATATGCAAACAGACAGTATTGTAAAACATATTTCTGGACACATGCATTTTGGCCCTCCCTCTTCACTTCGTTATGAGGTCTTAAGTTTTGCAGGTTTTTTTATGAAAACATGCTAAGATAAGCGAGTTTCAGTGAGTAATATCAGACTTCTTTGCATGATTTGCAAATAAATGTTCTTGTCATGCAGACCATGAAATAGCATGATCTTATTCCTCGCCAAGTCTGAATTTGACAACTTTTCTTAACATTTCGTAAGATTTAAATCACATCTCGAAAAGGGATGGACGAAGGCAAATAATGTTTACGTCAAATATCTGTCTTGAGATGCTTTTTAATACGCTCTTATTAGTTTCACATGTGGGTTTGTTTTTATGTATGTAACTCTGAATCTTTACTAATAATATAAAAATATTTTTGAAAAAAAAATTGAACCGACTTCGGAACTTCACTCAGAAAATGCTCTAAAAAGTAAAAAATAATTCTATTCTTTGAATTCCATCGATACTACATTTAAACATAAGTTTTGAAGTCGGCGCAAAAAAAGCCAAATAGAATCATTCGAAACTATAAATATAAATTTAAATGAATCCAGGTTCTTTATTCGCATTCGCATTCATTGAAAAAATACATATACAAATATTCAGCTCTCAATTTTCAATGATTTCTCTGAAAATGTTGGCAAAATATAGTAAACATCATTTTACCTATAGTTTTTGCGCCGACTTCAAAACTTATGTTTAAATGTAGTATCGATGGAGTTCAAAGAATAAAATTATTTTTTACTTTTTAGAGCATTTTCTGAGTGAAGTTCCGAAGTCGGTTCAATTTTTTTTTCAAAAATATTTTTATTTTAATCTTTTTAGTGTAAATGTACATATGAAATAAGGTAATGTTTCCATTGCAAAACTTCACCTAATTTTCTTAAGTAAATGCTTCATAAAATAAACTACGTAAGAAAAAAAAGAAAGTATCAACGCGTCTAAAATTTTAAACGATTGACATTAAAAAATAATCCTTGTTATTCTCTGGTATTTATTTGTGTACTAGTTTAATTAAAGGCTAAATATTAACGGCTTTTCAACTAATTTATGTAAGGCCCCTATATATCTAATATATAAAATTCTCGTGTCACAGTTTTCGTTGCCATACTCCTCCGAAACGGCTTGACCGATTTTGATGAAATTTTTTGTGCTTATCCAGTATCTATGAGAATCGGCCAACATCTATTTTTCATCCCCCTAAATGTTAGGGGTAGTCCACCCCTAATTTTTTTTTGTTCGCACATAACATCTGATCTACTGAACCGATTTGGACGATTTTTTTTAATCGATAGGAGATGGTGTAACTTAGGTACCATGTACTCATATGACGATATTTGTTCACTAGAAAAAAAGTTATGATCGAAAAACTAACATTTCATGTCATTTAAAACAATATGTGTTATCGTAAATCCTTACTTCAATGAGCGACCCGATGGTCAAGTGGTTATGCGCGTCAGGTTGAAGTTCCTGATGGAATGAGATCGAATCCAGGCCCGCAAGGATTTTTTCGAACAGCTGCATGTTTTTTTTTTTTGAATGATTTTAATGATTGTAATGTCCTTATGCAGGTACATCCCCTCATGGGGATCTACCCCATATTTTTTTATAGTACAAAATGACAGTTTTGGTCGGATCTTTGTTAAAATTGGCAATGGGGTCCTTCGATGCTGTAGAATTTTCTTATGGACGTTTGCGCCATTTTTGGGGGCTTTGAATCGATTGTGGCAATAAATGGTTTTTGATTTGCGGCACTTATATTATTTTTTCAAAAATTATATACACTATCAATTATATTATGTTAATTTTTGTACCTTTATAAAATTCTGTATTTTATACCTTGCATTTACGTCAAATTCAAGGTAAAATTAAAAGTCAAAAATTCTGAAGAAGATAAATATATGTTAAAAATTAAAGTAACTATTTTTTGTGATTTTCATATTGGTTGTGACCAAAAAACATCATTACAAACAAATAAAATGTATCAAACACCATGAGTGTTGAGTTATTAGGCAAAATCTGCTGTGTAAAGTTTTTTTTCACTGCGAGAGGGGGGGGGTATGAACGACCATTAAAGTGACACAAATTTTTAAAAAATAAAGGTTGGATCTCCAATTATCTTGCTTCGTAATTTGAACCCGCCCCGGCTGTGCAACGGTACGCGATTAGTCATTCAAAAATTAATGAAAAACGTGATCGAAGCCAGGATTTTAAATGGCAAGTTCAGAGGTGAAAATATACTCATACCACGGATTCCTATTATACCTACAGATGTGCCAATTCAATTCAAACGTATTCAGTTTCCGATTAGATTGGCATTTGCAATGACTATCAACAAATCCCAAGGTCAAACGATGTCTGTTTGTGGCTTAGATTTGAGAACACCATGTTTTTCACACGGACAATTATACGTGGCATGCTCTCGAGTGGGTAAACCATCCAGTTTGTTTGTGTTAGCTAAAGATGGACTAACAAAAAATATTGTTCACGCTATAGCATTAAGAGATTGATATTGTTTAATAGTGTTACTGTCGTAATTGTTTAATTAATGATATATAATTTTAAGGAATAAATTATAATAACTTAAAAATAATGTTTGCCTTTTGTTATTTTTATACTCCCTCATCGTTCACAGCGCTCCATGCTTATTTCACGCATATACCACATTCTTACATACATGCAATATACACATTCTACCATACATACATACATACTTACAATAAGTAAGCTATTTTTTGTCTACACAAGAAATTACTAGAAAATTATTTATATGGCAAAACAACGTTTGCCGGGTCAACTAGTACTATATAGGGGTTTTCACGACGTATTACATAGGTGGCCCGCTAATGAGTTTTATGTTTGATTCAGTTAAGCCTTCATTCACAATTTTCATGATCATTATAATAACTGTTTCATATTAATCACGTTCTGTTACAATGGATTTCATATTTAATCATTTAGGACAAATCGCTTTAAATTTGAGCAAAAATTTGGAGATTTTCCTCATTTTCTTCAGAATTCCTTTATCAAACCTTATGTAAATTAAGACTAACAAAACCTGAAATATTACGAATCAATCAGTACCTGGTACGACTTTCAGTTCGTTGGAGTTCAGGAGAAAAAAGCAGGACATAGAAAGGTACTCGGTTTAAAATTTTCAAAAAGACCATAGAAAGGAGTTTCATTATGCAATCCAGAGAAGCCTGGCGTTCAAAATGGTCATTATTACGATTACTGTGATCCCAATTTCTTTTTCGAAAGATTTCTGCAGGTTCCCGTTATCGAACCCGGACCACGAGAGGATGGGACCAATCGGAAAGAAAGACCTTTCTAACAAAAAAAGAATTTTTGAAATCGGTCCAGGCGTCTTCGAGTTATCTTGGAACATACCGAAAAAAAAAATTTCTCCGACGAATTGTATAACCTCCTCCTTTGTTGAAGTCGGTTAATAAAGCTGTAGAGTTTGTTTGTTTGTTT
>JAXGGA010013995.1:0-33401 GCA_038373865.1 Uloborus plumipes
CCAACAGCTACAGCTACAGAAAAATAATAAATAATCTTTCAGAGTCTAAAAGCTTTTAATGCTCCGCAAAAAGTGTTTTTATGTCTGAGATTTTTCATGAATTAATGAGCTTTTGCATGCTTACGAAAAATAAATTTATTAAAAGATGACGATGAAAAATGTTATTGGCTATTTTTGATAATTTCTTTGAGAAAAACAAGAAAAATTAAAGCTAGAAATACAGTAACCAAGCATCTTCAAAGGAAAATTTAATTGTTTTTATATTTGTTCAAGAAATTGATTATTAAACTTTAAAGCAAATGTTCTCCACCAGATCAAGAAATTGTACATATTTTCTCGGCTTGTCCTAAATGAATAAGTAAAAGATTATAAATATTGATGTTTGAACTTTTTAAATAAAAACCTTTGTTCCAAAATGTTTCATTGGTTGGTAAGCAGTGAATAGAAAAATCCCAGGTGAACTAAAATGTTTGTTCAAATTTTCCTTGAACTATCTGTGCTAGCAGCAATCATTAAATACCCATATTCTATTTTCTAAAAAAAGTATGTTTTTCATTAATAAGACCACCCATTTTGGAAACTGCTACGACATAAAAAAGAATATTAGACCCTTTTGAAACTTTCAGAGACGATACTGTCTTTATTTAAAAGTTTAATGTACCACACACACACAAAAAGGAAAAAAAAACTGCAGGTCTTCTATAAAATGTCTAGGAAACTGGCCTTCCATAAAGGTTTCGAAGGACGCCATTAGTAATATTTCAAACCTACTTTAACCTCCTGTAAAGGGCATTAAAATTGCACTGAACTTCAAGAAAAACACTCAAAATCTTGACTCAATCAATAAGATTTCTTTCAGTTTAAGGTAAGATCTAAAATACACTTCAACTTCAAAGTTAGAAACTAAAATATCTGTACCTCAGAATCAGAACGAAGTAAGTCCAAAAATGGCGATTTTCACTTTTTTGCTTCATTGTATGGGTGAATATCAGGAAAAGTGCTAATTTAAGTCACAAATGAATTTCTCAAGCACTTCCAAATAAAAACCAAAAATTTTTCTTTTTCCATACAGTAAACTGCGTCGCACATACAATCCATGACAAAATTTTCAGGTTTTACTTTAATTTGTGACAATAGAACTCTTTTTATTGCCTAAATGTCATGTCGGCAGCGCGTCACACATTCGAATCGCAAAGTTCAAAAAAATCCTGTGGATTATAAAACATCGCAGCAGAAACAAATACAAAAGGAAATAACGTGTTTTATGTTCATCTATGACGATTAACTCTTGTGTTTTAGATAAAATGAATTTAGATCGACAAAAAAAAGCAATTTCTGCCTGTCACAAGTTTTCATAACACGACGAGTGAGCCAACTTTCGGGATGATAAAATCTAGACAAAACATTTTTTGGCGCCAAAAAATTACGCTGGGTGAAGCTCTAATATGTGATGTTTCAGTTCCGATAGAAAATTTTCACTTCAGCTGCATTAAATTACAGGTATAATTTTTTCAATCTTGACTTTTCTGTTTCTACCAAATGAAGTGTCATGTCGGCAGCGGAAATTAAGACACAAAATAAAGTAATTTTTCAATTTATTTTTGCATAATGGAAAAGAAACCTATTGTCATGAACATAACAAGGTGTTTTTATTTTCGAATATTTAATTAGGGATGTTCAGCTATCATATTGAGGGAAATTTGTCATGTCGGCAGCGGTCATGTCGGCAGCGCGGAAGTAGAAGGTATTTGTTACGAAACTGATGCGTGCGTTACCGATGTTTTTTCGCAATTTTTTCTTCGTGTTTTGAGTTTGTTGAGTTTTAAAGTACACAGATAGATTCAAGTGTATCATTTTTCCTGCCAAATTTTCCCATTTTAGCAGTTTATTCATTGTTTTTTAAATGCTTCAAAACATGAATTTTTCCGCAAAATTTGAGTTTTCAACGAAATTATTGCCTTTTTCACCCTCTTTTCTTTTACATCAATATTCCGACCTTCGTTCGTAACTACTGCACCCAAAAATATAATTTTGTTTTAAAATGGAAAACTTACGAACATTTTAGTGAAAATCACCCTCCCCCACCAAACTCTGACTGTCCTGAATTAATTTCGTTTTTTAAGATTGTATTAAGAATTTTATTTTATTTTTATTTTTTAACTATTAACCTATTTATCTGTTTGAAGCAAACTTTGTCGCACTTATTTAGACTTTAACTAACTTTTAATTAGCCTCTAATTTTATTTATAAAACAAAAAAACGTTCAGGCTCTGAAAATATTATAATATTCTAAGTAATAATTGTTTTATTTTTGAACATAAAAGGTAGTGAAAGTGATGACTTTTATACACTAAGTGTAAAATCAGTAATATTTGTCAGTTCGGTAGCATTTTCATCATGTAGGTAACGCTCAAAGACAACCCCCCTAAAAGGGGGGTAAATGTTCACCTTGACCATGCCCCTAATTTTTAAAAAATATTGTTACTGATGTGTATTTGAAATACCCTATTAATTTAATTTTCTGAGTATCTTCAAAAATTGAAAATTTCCATGGTCAAATTGGCACTTTTCCTGATATTCACCCGTATGTAGAATCTTATTCCACATCGACTCATTAAAACATTATTCTATAAAACAAATTCCTTCACAGTTATTTAGCAGCGTGAAAAGAGCGCGAGTCCCATCCTTTGCATGTATCCGACAATCGTTTTTCCCCTCTACTGAAAAACGACGAAAATGGACTTACGTTAGTCTGGTTCTGAGGTACTGATATATGACTGAATCTTGACAAACGTATTTAAAAATTTGAACATTTTTAACTATGGGTTACAAATGCTCATAAATGTCATTTAACAAAATCGGTTCACCCCATACTCTCGCTCAACTTTAATTGATGAGTTTCAAAATTTAGTTTTGTATTGACCGTAAGACTCAAAAGCTTGGTTTAACTTGGATAAAATCTGTTTAAACCACAGTTAAATCTCACCCAACCACAATTAATAACTGAGAACACCACTTAGCTAAAGTGATAAATTTAAAAATAACTTAATTGTCGACTACTTTCGGCAGACTCCAAAGTCTGATGTAGTTTTTATTTTTGTGAAAAATAATATTTTCGAATGAAGAAATTTTAATAATTTTGAGACACAAACGAAGATTTTAAACAAATTTCTCGCAATCTATAACTATAACTTTTCAAATCACTTTTGAATAAACCATACGCAAAATTCCACTCTACGCAACAGAACGTCTCCTGACTTTTTCACCGAGTTACATTTTGCATGCAATACATCAAATATGTCAACTTCCTTAACCACTTCGAAAATGTTTACAAAAAAAAAAAAAAAAAAAAAAAGCGTTTAGCAATGAAAAGACGCTCTCGAAGAAGCACCTTTTCCAATTCAATTCCGAGCACATCCACCAACACACACCCCTCAACCCCCCACTCCTCAGCAAAATAAAAGCAAACGTATCCCCACAACCAGACATATATCCAACGAAGAGTTTCTTGCGTTTCTTTCCGGGAAACCAGACAGCTGTTATCCAGCCTTTGGGATCGCGCACGACAAAATGTCCGGGACAGTCATATCCGGGAAAGAATACGAGGATCCGGGAAAATTTATTGCATGAATATCAAAGAGGAAGGGACTCCGCAGGTGCTGGATTCGCACGGAAACTCCGTTCTACGTAAAAGAAGCCGGATAATACGTGTGTGGATCATTCGAAGGAAAGCAGTAGGGTTTTTTTTTCTTCTACTTTTTCTTGTTCTCTTTCTAATTACGGAATTGATGGAACAAAAATTTGATATTAAAAAGAAAAAAAAGCTAAAGACACAAACTGTTTTGATAAAAAATTATTGTCATCGGAGAAATAATTTTAGTATTAATGTTTTTGGACATGCAAATCAATTTTTCTAGAAGTAATATCGCCTGCTTTATTGAAATAACCACTTATATATGGGACATGCTATACACCGCCAACTCGGCCATTTCGATACATGGACTGAAATTTCGTGCAGTCTATGGATCGAAATGGCCGAGTTAGTGGTGTATTGCATGTTCCTGCCTTAGCCCTTGCTTAGGGGCGGTTACTCCTAGCTTTACACTTATATGGGTATAAAACAATATCTCTGCCATATTAAAGAGTTTGGGTTTGAGTAATTACCTGGTTTAAGTAAAGTATTATTATACTAGCCGGGTACCCGGCCCTGCCCGGGTTTCTGTGGGTGTAGGGTGGTTTAGTGAAACTCATTCATAAATTTCCCAACACTAAAGTGCATATCTATAAACATAATGGCTACTTCTGTAAACAATGGCTATGTTATGAATAAACTATAAAAAAAATAATGCAAGCTAAAAAAAATAGCAAGCTACAAATAATGTTTGAGTAAATAGGAAATGTTATAAGCTTGGTATATTAAAATAAATATATATTTACAGTATCAATCGCACTGAAATTAACCATTTCCAAATATTACTCGTTAAATAAGTCCCATTATTCGTTTCTATCCTCGTGACAACATTGGTGAGGTGAAAACATCTTATGTACCTAATTTAGAAATTTTTTTGACTATAAACACTTTCTATTCTCTAACTATTGCCAAAATCAATTTTTTTTTATTTCACCCGTTAGCGATTGTTGGCTCAGATAAATATAAAAATCCTTAGAAGGCAATAAATTCCATACTTACTCCAGAGAAGCCATGGTTTAAAATTTTCAATATGATTACAATCAATATTGTTGCTGCATGGCACCAAATTTTTGCAACAATGGGTTGAAAATTTAATCATTTAATGGGGAAATGACATAAAATTAACTGTTTTCCATAATAACTTTTTTAAACTAAGCTTTTTAGAAATAAATTATAGCTTATCCTGTTCCCTGTTACTGTAGCTATCTACGGTGAAAAAATGGTTAAAATCGGTTCAGTAGTTTGGAAGATTACCCCGGACATACGTTTTCAAAAGTAGTCTTTTATGTATATAGATATTAATGAAGAAATATCCTCCGACATACACTCTTCTCCATAAATTAAGGATAATGCAAATTCAGCCAAAAGAAGCCAGAAGCAAAACAAATACCACTTATTTGTAAAACCTATTTATTAAACAAAAGATAAATATCAAAAAAGATGCTACATGTTTGATATTATCAAGTAAAATTGCGATTTTCAATCCCTGGAACAAATTGCAAAAAATGTCAATTTCACAAAAAACAGCGCTACGTGTTTATTATGAAAGCTAAAATATAGTGTGTGTTCCAAACGACGAAATACAGTCTGTGCAAAGCCTAGGCATGCTCAGAATCAAATTATCAATCTGTACTTTTGAGATATTACACCACTCAACAATCAATGCTCTCAGAAACTCCGATAGATAAGTAAGAGATGGTTGACCGGCTGCAACTCGCCGGCCAAGCATATCCCACACGTGCTCTATTGGATTCAAGTCAGGTGAGAATGCTGGCCAGGCCATATGGGTGATATCCTCCAATTCAAGGAGTTCGTTCACGATGTTCGCACGGAGCGGACGGGCGTTATCATCCATAAACACATATTCTGCGCCCATGGCGCCCCAAAATAAGCGTACATGTTGATCCAGAATGACGTCTCGATAGATTTGGTCTGTCATGATTCCAGTTTGAGCATGCTGCTGTGTCCTGGAACCCAGGATAATTCATCCCCAAACGAACAATCCTGCACCACCATAACGGTGGCGTTCAACGATGTTTTCTTGGTAACGGGTACCTGACTCTCTCCAAAGTAAAACCTGCTGAGATTCTGGTTGCAAACTGAACCTAGACTCGTCAGAAAATATCACACAGGCACACTGTTGCGGTGTCCATAATGCATGCTCTCTACTCCAGGCTAAGCAAAGGCGACAGTGACTTACAGTAAGTGGGGCACATGTGTTAGGCCTACGGGCATACAATCCTATCTGCCCTAACCGTCTGCCTTGAAACTGTCGTCCCAATAGCTGAAGAGAGCTGACGAGATAGGTCTGATGCTCAAATCGAAAAAAAAATGGGGGCCGTGAGAAACAAGAAGATAATTATATTTGATTTCCCTCATTTTTTTGCCCTAGGTTTACTTATCTCTACACAAGTTTTCCACACTGGGGATATTGGCACTCGAAAAAATGAAAACAATAGATCAGTAATTAATTTCAGATCAGTTTTGCTCAAAACGGAAAAATTGAAAACTCGTGAGAAATTGGAAGATTTTATCTCATTTTCCTCAAATTTTTACATAAGTTTTACTTGCTATTATACCATTTTCCCACACTACAGTATATTCTAAATTAAAAAAAAAAAAATCGTGCTTTCGCTCCGTCCTGATACGTATTTTTATATATAGAATATATTTATTTTTTTAGCAAACATCGCAAAGCATAAAACGTTGTAACCATTACAGAGAAAAACAAACTCTCTGATCCGAAAAGATCGTCCATGCCTGGAGACTCATCACTCCATTTGTCACATTAAGTTGATCGCCCCATAATAAATGGTGCGAAAATGAAAACGCGAGCCATGAGAAATGACACAGGAGGGGAGGGGGGGGGGAGCCATGCTCGGAGCTGTCGAAACACTTGTCGACGAAAGATCACAAAATGAATGGTCCCTACATACCCAGGGTGACGTTAAGCACACTCGGTGACTAACCGGGGGATGTCCGCGACCCTTGGATTATTCTCTAGCTCGGGATCGCTATTTTATCATCACAGGCAGTGGCGTAAAAGCAGACAAATCATCTCAGGGGGGCTGAGCCGAAATTTAGACAGAAGAAGGCAGGGAATCTCAGAAAATTTAACTAAAAAAATGAATTTTTCGAATTTCTGATGTCAATGCTAATTTAAGATGACAAAAATACATCATTAGATTTTTTTTTAGCATTAGATTTTTTCAGCATTTTTTGAAGTGAAAAATTTCCACATCTTTTTAAAAGTACAAAATAAGTCAAGGATGAAAAATAATATTTTAACGAAAGTTGTATTACAAAATACATTATTCCTTCTTTATGTACAAAAATTTTTAGTGCAAATTCTCCATTTGTTCCCTTTGAAGCAGGTAAGTAAACTTAACTTTATTTTTGCCCCACATTCCCCTACATAAAAATGTTACACCCGTGCATAAAGGTTAAGCAAAGGCATGTTTTCTTGCTAATCATTTTTAAAATAGCCAATACAAAGTATTGCAATTACCACATTTTTCGGAAAGTAAAAGTATTTTTTACGCATCTAAAGATTCCAGCTTGTTCCAAATAAAAGGTTATACAATGCCCTCGTCACTGACGTCTGAAAAATGACCTTAGCACGTTCGATTATGTGTGTCATTCTTTGGCAATTTATATTTAATTTATTATTAAGAACAGAGCCTGCTGTGCTCAAAGTTGAACTGCAAACATGTAATTTCATCCTTCCTTTGATTAGCTGAACATCATAAATCAAAAATATTTCTAACAAAATATAATCCGATTTTAGTTTTGGAGGTGTAAATTATTTCAGACAGTGTGAAGCTTAGGTTGTAATTGTTAATGGTAAATAGAATTATTTCTTGCTTAATATCAAACGTCATAAATCAATCAAATAAACAATCGGTTTAAATGAAACGATTTCATTTTGAAATGCTGTTTATTTAGAACTCTCACATTCTCATAATTTGTTTATTGAATTCTTTGTTTTGATTTGATGTGAACCTGATTCATTTATATTACAAACCCATGATAATGGCAATTTTCACACTATTTATTCATTTTTTAATCAAAAGGAATTTCAATTGCAAAGGATTTCAACAGATGTTTAGTAGATAGTTCAGATATTTTTTTCTTAAATTGCGAAATATGAAGTCTTGTAATATTTTTAAATTTATACGATATTGTTTCTTGCATATGCTGTCAAAAATCACTCTTTTAAAACTTTGACATTCTTCCCTCTATTTTATTTCCTCGCAAATCCTCTGCATTCCCTTGTATGATAAGTGCTTTAGTTTTTTTCTTAGAAAAATATTAGAAATCATATCCAGGGGTGCCCACAGGGAGGGATTATGACGCAAGTTGCGCCATCAAAATGGGGGGGGGGGGGATATTTTTTAAATTAATTAATTTATTTATTTAAATTATTTATTACTTAATTTTTTTAATTTGAATTATTTATGGATTTTTTTAATTAAAATATTCATTAATTTATCTTTTTAATTTAAATTATTTCTTTTATTTCTTTATTATTTGTTATTGTAATTAATTTATTTTATTTGTGTGCTTGTGTGTGTGCTTGGAGAGTCTGGAAGGAAAAAAAAGCGATTCTATTCTGCGCATAATTTGAACTTTAATAAAAAAAATTAATAATATATAAAAAATAATAATTATAATTTAAAAAAATAAATAATAATTTGTAAAAAACTAAATAAAATAAAAAGAGGGGTAAAAAAAAGCACAAGAGAGTTGGGGGAAGGGGGGGGGGGATTTGCGCCATTGAGCTTGGGGGATGGGCACTAGGGTGGTTTAATTAACCTATGGTGAAAAAAAAATTGTCCTGTGCCTCATTTTTTTTACCCTTATCCACCCTAATATACTGCCAAAATGTCAACTTGCTACTTAAATAAAAAGACGATGCTCAAAGCTCAAAGAGTTCTCAAGTTTTAGTCTTTTTCAAGTGTTTTTCGGTTGCGGGGCAAAAAAAAAGTTTAGCATATTTTTGACATCATTCTTGTTGATTCTTATGTAAAATGATCCCCTGAATCTGAATGTGGCTACCGTTTTCCCCCATCGCTTCCCAATTTTCGAAAGCGACGCCCCTCCCCCTCCTATTTTCTTCAGATTTTAACAACGCCATAGCTGTTATTTAGAAAGTAAGGAAGCATTATATTTACTATTAAAATTCTTCTAGAGGGCAAGGGAGGTGAAAAGTTCAAAATCAAACACTTGTTGCAAGTTGGGAGACTCATGGCGATATTCCCCCTCCTTTCTCTAAAATATTAAATATGTCATCAACAACTCATTTTTTTCCAGCTTCAAAATTTTCCCACTTATTTTTTGGTGCAAAGCAAGGACTCCCTTCTATGACTCAGACGTCCAAAAATTTTTCCCGCTGTACAATTTTTTAAAACCTTGGAGACATTGCATGTTACATACGAGTCCGTGAATATCCTTCAGTCAGGAGCCTTTCAGTATTATTTATATTTATTCCAGTTATGTTCACAGATGTAATTACCATTGAAAGTTGAGAAGCGATTACCGTAATGGGGGAAAAGGTGACCATATTTGGATTCAGTGGGTCAGTTTACATAAGAATCAACAAGAATAGTGTCAGAAGTTTGTTTTTTGTCAAGCAGTGTTGTTATAAGTGGAATTTGCTAGAAGTTTTTAATTAGAGCCAAGATATTTAAACTTCTTGTTTTGCAGTTCAACTTTATATATATATATTTTTTTAGAGAGAGACTTTTAGCATTGAATATTTTGTTGTCTCAGCAAAGATAGTCAGTTTTCTTCAACAATAAGTAAAAGAAAATGCTTATCGTTTTCAATATTGAAAAAAAAAATCCTGTTTAATTCTTGAATTATTTGAATATTTCCCTCAGCAATGTCATTCAACATTCTTTATTTATTTTGCTTTTCTTTTAGTAATTCTATGATTGATATTACATTTGCATTCGTTGGGGTGTAGGATGAAGGATGTTAGAAAATAATCTCTAATGCTCATGTTTTAAAAACACTCAATTGTTCCATACTACACCTGTTATATTTCCCATCTTTATTCCTGTTACAATTTGCTTTTCTTTAAACTAGAATTTTATCTGAAAAACTAAGTCAATGCAACTAATTCATCAGAAAGGTGCCACAAGTGCTGTTTTAAAACTCCTAGCAGCTCTTACAATTTCCAGGTAGTTCATATCATAAGATTTTTTTTACAAGTTCAGATATTCCCAAGAGTTTTAATATTAAGTGGAGCATCTATTAATGTTCTATAAAAAATGTTTTACGGTACAAAAAAGCACTGAAATTGCAAAAATTGTTATATCTAGGTTTGCTCTCTCCTGATTAAATGAAAAATTTCCTTCTGGAATGAAAAATTTAATTCCATTGTGACTAACATAACAGTTAGAATAAATTTTTAATCTTATTTTCTGTGAGTGAGCCTTATTTTTGTTACAATACCTAAAACAAGATGTTATTCTTCTCCGCATAGATGAGTTGTTTAAGTTAATATACAAAAATCATAATATTACTTTCATTTTTGGGAGTTAGGGGTCATTTTGATCAACGTGACTAACATAACAGATTTGCAACCCTCAAAATTTTGTACTAAATTCATCAACACAATTCTCTAAAACTAAACCATAAAATTGTTATTTTTCCCGTGATAGTATCTATGTGAAATGTTGTTTTCACATTAATAATTGTAAATTTGACATATATTTTAAATAATATTGCAAAAAGTAGTACTTTAATAAAACTTGCCTGTGACTAACATAACGTGACTAACATAACACACGATTACACATTTAACTTTAAGTGTATTACAGGTAATATTAATACAAATATTAGAATGCAAACAAGATTTTATTGAAGATTAACACACATGTTTACCTGTAAACAAAATTTCCAGTTCAATTTTGTATTTAAAGTAATAATGTCTGCGGGAATTTACAGATGTTTGCGACAAGACTTTCGAAATTTGAATTCCTTAAATCCAAAATTTGTTCTCATTTGTGGGAAACACAAAGGTTGCCTCAGAGCTTTTTCTCTCGAAGAGAACTTTATAATCATTTTTATTCATGTTTAAAACCTGCCTACCATGTTTCTTTTTAACCTTACAAGAGGTAAATACCACCACAATAAAATTACCCACTGTCTTAGTTTTTGTATCTCGGAACAGTCCGGGAGAATCTACTTCAAAATCATCAGCAGCTTCGTCTTCTACACAATTTCTTAAAAAAATTTTTTTCTTTTCTTGGGATATCATTCCCTGTATTTTTTATAAACAAATTTTAAATTTCTCCATATTTACAGCATATCATTATTACCGAAAAACTTATATGGGGATTCCCATTTTCAAACAACAAGTCTAGCTCTTTCTTTTCAGCCTTGTCACTTTCACTCAAAAATAAGCAGTTTATCTTCAATTCTTGTTTTTTTTTTATTACTGAAGTAATTCCTTTGCATAATTTCCAAAGTTTGCCCATGTAAAACGCTGCTCCACACGTTGTGCTATACATGTGGGCACTTTCCATGATCTAATTTCATAAAACTCCATGACCTGTAGATGCTGGAGGCAGTTAGGGTCATATATGTTTTTAAAGTGAGCAGCAGCTCCATATGTTCATAGAAAAACTAATTGCACAGCGATCCCGCATATAGCTATAAAATAATTTAAAATTCTTTCATTGAAGATGTTGACTTCGTATGCCGAGTGCTTACTTGCGTCGCAAATTACAGCCTAAAATTTCGACTCCAAGTTTACTATTAAAAGAACTGTTTTTAAAATAAATTACTGTAGTATATATGGTCACACTAATTTCTTTAAAATAAGATGTTCGATAAATTAATTTGTTTCTAAAATAAATTGTTTACTTAAGATTTAAGTATTTCTTAAAGAGTCGTGTTATGTTAGTCACACACAGTGATGTTATGTTAGTCACAAGTCCTATGGCCAGAAAAAAGGAAATTCTTTATGAACAATCTTATCAATCTAACTGTACCCATCCCATAGAAGAGATCAGGGGAAAAAATATAAAAAATATTCTTTCTAGAAGGGAATAACTGAATTAATTCATGTTTTTGTGACTAACATAACAAGTAAATCAGACTGAATACCCATTAACTTTGCAATATTCATTTTATGACAAAACAAAAAAATATATACATTTCTGTAAAGCAAAAGAATCATTCTTCAATAATTAAAAAAAATTCATCATTATTTGCAGTTTTTTTAATTGTATATGAATGTGAAAAGTTAGAAAAATATGCGATGTTTTGGGTAACTGCATATGTGATCTTTACAGCCATTTTTCAGGGGTTTGGAGTAATATTTTGTGAAAACTTATGTTGAATTCTAAAAATTTGAAAAATTATCTTTAAAATGATGTGTATCACAAGATATATATATATTGAAAGATGAAAAAACCATGTCTAGGTTGACATTTACATGGAATTACCCTTCTTATATAAGAAACATAAATATTTTGAAGACATATAAGAGATTAGTTATTCACCAAGCATTTATGAGTATCAGAGTATCACCTCTCATTTGCCGACGGATTTTCTCAGACACGCTCCTAAAATGGCTAGTAATAACTTAATTATCTCTTTATAATCAGTAGGAGTAATTAAGGATTTACCTATAGATTTATAAAAAGCTTACAGTTGAATTTTCAAACTTGTTTAAAGCCTTCTCTCAGTTCTATGCGCAACATTTCTTTTTCTTTTTTTTCTTTTTGTTTAATTCTTCGTCGAACATTCTTCGCTTTAAAGTTATTAAAGAGTAAAACTCCTGAAGAACATGATATCAAGCATCAAATAGCTATCGTTGCCTAAACAGCTATATACAATAGATTTTGTGCAATTAATTTTTATAATTTAATTCTTTTTCCTTGTACCTTTGTTAGCACGATCGGTTTAAAACTTTAAATCCTGCATTTTTTTTCCTATGCATCGCACTACTTTAAAAGCATAAATACATATTTTACAGTTTCTCCACAGCTCTATTTTGGCATGCTTAAAAGTTAATGAAAACCATCGCTCAACATGTATGCAAGTAGTACTGCAACCTACATTGTATAATGCGTTCTACCAAATTGTTGATTTTATCAAAATTGTTGCTAAGTTCAAACGATTAAGAAACTTTTCAATTGTTTTAACTAATATTTATGTGTTGCAAAATCAGATTTGCTGAAAAAAAATCTTTTGTAAAAAAATGCTTTAGTCTGAAAATCTCGAAAATTACGAAAAAACGTAAAAATGAAGATCGTTTGAGCGCCATCTTTCATTAAGAATATGCTGTTGAAATTTTAGGAGAGTGATTTTGTACATAAATGTAAAAAAAAAAAAAAATGGGGTAAGCCTTGGTCTTAGCAAAAAAAAAAAATATTTTTTGAACCACCCTAATGGTCACCCATGATCATATCCATCTTACACATTTTAAATATATAAAATTCAATTTGGCATGAGATGCAAAAATATTTCGAAATTACCAATGTGAATAATAAAAATGACAAAGAATATAATATTTTCTACTAGAAGTTTATTAAGGGTATGAACGGCGCAATTCCCAAGGCACATTCACCCTCGTGATGAGACATACGAAAAAAGAGCCAGCAGTTAATATGTTTGGAGTAGAGGGGGACTTCTAATCAAAAAGTTGTTCCATCGCGACGTGACGTGTCTTGGGACTGTCCTGCATTGTCATATGCTAGATGTGTTGATATTCCGTTTGTCAATGTCTCTGGTTCAGTCGTGGCGGGAATACCAAGCCTCGGGTTAAAGTATTCGATACCGTAATCTGTCTATGGGGACATAAAGTGTTTGGCTTTATTGTGCTTTGTTTATGTCGTTTATTTTTGGACAATTATAACCGATTGTTTTGAGGAAAGGGGGACTAGTACTCTTTGAACGTAAAAAAAAAGAGAATTATACCTGAAAAAAAAAACATCCGTAAACTCAATGAAAAAACATGCATTATTTTTTGTTACGTTATGTTTGTTTTCTCTAAAAGTATTTTTCTTCGGTTTGTCAGGACTCAAACATGAACGGCTGAGCTGTTTAAATGATACATAAATCCAGGGACGTCATTTCAAGCTTTTCCAGGGGGGGGAGGTGCTGGCAAAGGGTCCAAACACAATGCAATTTCACCGGAAAACATCAAATGCCCACTTATATGCAAATACATTGATTTCTCAAAAACATTGATTTCTCATAATTTTTATTATTTACATTTCATGAAAGTTAATTATTCTAACAATTAAAAAGAAGCATTTAAAGACACAAGAACAAACTATGACCCGAAGGAGAGCTGAGAATAATTTGCTTTAGTTCATCATGAAATTAATATATGAATGAAATCAATATGCGCAACATGAAGTTATCGTACAAGAAACCAAAGTCTTTTCCACTTTTTAGTCAAAAGACAAATTTTAAGGCAAGTAATAAAGCACCAATTGAGGCATTCTTTTATTTACAGAACTTTCAAAAAGTTGTTTTTTCTTTTTTTTTTCGAAAAATTGTAATGTAAAGTGACAATTTTTTCTTTAACTCAAGAGTTTTCACTGAGGAAACGATGGCAAAAATTGTTTAAAAATTAAAATAATTGTTCTTTTCACCTACATAGTTTTCATTTTATCACTTTCACTCGGAACACGATCAAAAACTACTACTGCATATTTTTTCATAAAACAAACGAGCCCCAACTACATCATAAAACACGGACATTTAAAACGAACCTTCTATAAAAAGCACATTACGTAAAAAGGGGGAAAAAATATAAATGAATGAAAAAGAAATGGCGTCGGGAAAAGAAAGAAAAAAAGCTACTACTACTTCTATCTCCTTACCGTAAAAATCTGATATTTGCTGCGTGACGTAGCAACTAGTTGTAACGCGGGTTATGAGAAAGACGACACATGTTGAGGGTTTTGAGATTCATTTTCATTTCTTTGCTATGTATCCGGATTTGTTGTGGACTAGCACGATTCCGTGATATGCGGTTTGCTTCCTGGAATGGTTTACGGTTGCTTAACACAGAGAAGACTGTCTCGTTCAAATTATGCTTTTCCCCGAATGTTTCTTTTTTATTCCGGCGACGGACATTTTGTTTTTGTTCTTGCAACAAGTTCATTTCTGGAGCTGGTGGAGGTAGAAATTTAATTTGCGCTTCTGTACCAAGTTTTATACTTTGAACTTATGTATGTTTGTCCGCCTCTTTTGTAGTTCATTCTCCAAATCTACATTGACGATGTACATTTTGAACTGTCGCTCAAATTTTGATGAGGACTATAGAAAGTATGAGTCTCTCTCCTCCATTACGTATGAAAATGCAGTAAAATCTCGTTACAACAAACGTAAAAATTGCAAATTTTGTTTGTTGTGACGGGAATTTTGTTGTAATGGAATTCAACTAATGTAAGGGCATTTAATAAGGCACTGCAGATTTATTTCGTTGAAACGGATATTTCGTTGTATTAGTACATCTGCTGTAACGAGATTTTACTATTTTATGTTATCAATTCAGATTAAAATTTGTAAAGGAATTTACTGTACAAACGAGGCACGTAACAGATTTCTCGAGTACTCGTTTGGCCTTGAATCCTCTGGGCAAAATTAAGAGCCCAACTGCCTCCATCTAGTGGGGAAATTAGGCGCCAAATTTCTCGTCATAATCTGTATCCACCGGTAGACGTGCCACGCCAAAGAATAAATGCAAGCTCCTGGGGTATATACTAGATCTACACACGGAAAAATACGTATCCCCATTTTAAGCAAACACCCGGTATGAAGGTCGTAATTAGCTCCTCAAGTGTGTTAATCAATCGCTCAGATCACTCAGCCACTGAGGCCTTCCTTTTACCGATTTTCAATTACTAAAAAGGAAAAAAAAAGTTGTTAAACTTTGTCTTATAAATGAGCGCAATACTACTCACCCTCTACTCATTCTACTCACTCTCATCACACCACCACTATCAAACATAAAATGAAATAAAGAAATAAATTTTTGTAATTTCTAATATCTTTTAAAGAGAAAAGCGAAACAATCTTCCCATTATCCAAAATTCTCCATAATACATTTATTAAAAAAAGTCATTAATAATTTTTTATTGGCAATTTTTGCCTTAATTATATTTCTTGGGTAGGTATCTTTTATTTCATGAACCATTCAATAATGTATCACTTTAAATTCTTTCCTGAACAAAGAACACATCAAATCTAAACCAAATATTTATCTTAAATATCGAACAAGAAAGAAGAAGAATTTAATAAGCATTTAAAGTACCATCACTTCACTTATTGCTGCAGGGTTTCATTTGAGCTATCAAATTATAAATATCGCAATTGCAACGCATTATTTTCAAACATTCCTTCAATATTCAAATTGCAAAAATAGTAACGAGAAATCTGTACGACATGCAGTTGCAATCGTATTAATTAATAAAGTTTCTCAAAGTCTTTTTAATACGCTTATATTAGTTTCACATGCGGGTTTGTTTGCCAGTATGTATGTAATTCCGAATAAAAATAAAATTCACGTTCTTTGCAAATGTAAAAGTAATATATTTAATACTATTATTAATACTGTAGGCTAATTTGTATTACATACTGATGTATTATAAGTGTTTCAGATGTTTGTGTATGTAACTCTGAATAAAAGATAAAATTCACGTTCTTTGCAAAACAGAAAAGTAATATACAGGGTGTCCACTCCAATCGTGGACCAATAGCTAATTTCTAAACCGTTAGAGATAAGTATATAGTTTATTTAAGAAAAAATCTCCAAATTTCGAAAGGAAATTTGGGTCTATTCAATGTTTTTCAAAAAATCAAATTTTGAAAGAGTTACGAAATTTAAATTTTTATACAGCCCCCCAGTCCTATCAATCATACTTAGTGAAACATTCTTGACACTGTAACGTTTAAAACTAAAAAAAAATCACGCTTCTACCACAAAAATTGACCGAGTTATGACGTTTTGAAAAATCAAGATTTTGCATTGTTTCGAGGAAGCGATCTCTCGATGACGTCATGAAACAATGCAAAATCTTGATTTTTCAAAACGTCATAACTCGGTCAATTTTTGTGGTAGAAGAGTGATTTTTTTTTAGTTTTAAACGTTACAGTGTCAAGAATATTTCACTAAATATGATTGATAGGACTGGGGGGCTGTATAAAAATTTAAATTTCGTAACTCTTTCAAAATTTGATTTTTTGAAAAACATTGAATAGACCCAAAATTCCTTTCGTAATTTGGAGATTTTTTCCAAAATAAACTATATGCTTATCTCTAACGGTTTAGAAATTAGCTATTGGTCCACGATTGGAGTGGACACCCTGTATTTAATGCTATTATTAACACTAAAGGCTAAACTATGTTTCATTTTGATGTATTGAAAGTGCATGTTAGTTTGATTAACTCTAAAAGCGTATTTTTTAGTTTTTTTAAACTATAATTTAATTATTTATATACTCAATCTCCATATATTATTTCTCTAAGCCGAATCCTATACCTAGAGCCGCTATATAGACAGGCCGATGCATCAAGATTAAGTTTCACCACTTTGGATCCAATTCCTTAACTTTTACTTTCAAATTTTCATTGTTGCGGAGTAGGGTTACCAGAAAAGTTTTGGCACATTGCTAAGCTTTGCCAAATCCACGTGCCGCTAATAATTGCTCACAGTGAAAAATTACCAAAACGCGATTACTGGCCAGAAAAGACAACCACTTAAACACACAAACAGGCGCTGGATCCAAAGAGGTGAAACTTAATCTTGATGCGCCGGCTCGTATATATAGGGGCCTTACCTATACCCGGTCGAAACTCGCTCATTTCTTTATCGAATTGCATGAAAATTTATGATTTTGAAGCTTATTCCGCGGGCTATTGACGAAAATTAGACCCACCCTCTAAAAAGTGTCGGTTCGTTTTTTATTCGAACTTCAATTTTTGGGCACAAAATTGACCCTATCTTATCTAGCGAAATAATTGTCGTATCGTCTCCATTTTGATTTCATTCGAAAGATTTAAAAAAATGCGTTCTTTTCTCCGCTAAAGAACGTTTCTCCGCTAGCGCCGCGTAACGAGAATCTCGAAAATCCACGTTTAAGCGACTTATAAGCGATTGAAGTTTGAAAAAGTTAAATTTTTTGCTCAACTGTTAAAATCGTTACCATTGTTGTTCAAATCAATTTTAAATGCGACATTTCAAACCAAGGCTTAGCTCGGTAAAAATTAATTGTAACTTATATTGTTTCAACATACTATGGTAGTTTTGCTATAACGTTAGTATTTAGTTTAGTAGTAGCCTTGGGTATTTGATTTTAATATAGGGTATCACTTTTGTAGTAGTTGTAAAAGTGAACGGGTCTTTGATCTCTTTGAAAAGTTGTCAGAACGACGGCAGTTGATGGCGATGTTGTGCAAAAGTACAAGATTTTACAATGCCAAGGAACAGGGTACCAACAGGCAGACTAACAGGAAGGCCACCAGTCAGAGGGCATTCTGCAACACTGGAACAAGTCACAGAGCGAAGAAGAGAGATTCGTCGTCAAGAGCTAATACAGGTTCAGCCCGTGAGCGAAACTAAGACACCAAATCTAACACATCCAATCGAGGACTGAAATCTTTGAACCTGAATAACTCAATTTTAAGTTTAGAGGTTTTTTTTTTTTTTTTTTTTTTTTTTTTTTTTTTTTTTTTTTTTTTTGCGGAATTCCGCACGGGTCACCTAGTTGTAGAGAAAGGATACTTCAACTAGAATATAAAAGATTAGTTTTCAAAGTAATAAATGCAAAAACTGTATAGTAGATTAAATGATTGTCGAGAAATAACCTTCTAAGTATCCATTCCATGCTTTTTAACCTTCACCTTTTTTTTTCTTCCCGAAAACAAAAACGCTTAAGCCAACAAATCTTAACTTTAGAACCTGATAAGTCTCTGACAGTTCAAGCTCTATATAAATGCCGATAATTGATAACGTCGTACCGGTTCTACCAATGGTAAAAAAAAAAAATCATTCCGAGCGACCATTTAATTAAATATGAGAATTAGACTCCATTAAAAATGGGACTGAACAATCCCGCCTCTGATTAACCCCCTCGTACATTTTCCCTAAGACCCGGCAGCTTATTGGTTTTCAAAAGGTGTTAATTTATAAATATCACAGTTGCAACACATTATTTTCAAACATACTTTCAGTGTTCAAATTGCAATAAATAGTAACGAGAATACAGTTGCAATCATATTAATTAATAAAGTTTTTCAAAGCCTTTTTTATATTTTCAATTGTAGAGAAAGGATACTTCATTGGAATATAAAAGATTAGTTTCCAAAGGTAATTAATGTAAAAAGTGTATAGTAGATTAAATGATTGTCGGGAAATAACCTTCTAATAGCTATGAGCATCCATTACCATGCTTTTTAACCTGCACTTCTTTTTCTTCACGAAAACAAAAACGCTTAAGCCAACAAATCTTAACTTTAGAACCTGATACGTTTCTGACAGCCCCAGCTCTATGTAAATGGCGATAATTGATAACGTCGTACCGGATCTACCAGTGGTGAAAAAAGATCCATCCCGAGCGACCATTTAATTAAAAGTGAGAATTAGACTCCATTAAAAATGGGACTGAACGATCCCGCCTCTGATTTACCCCCTCGTACATTCTCCCTACGACCATTGGTTTCCAAAAGGTGTTACTTTTATTGATTGATCAGAATCTCAACGTGGTTATTAATAAATAACAATAATAACACCAATCAAGAGTGAAATAATAATTCAACTCTCGGAAAACTCTTGCTTTTTTGCTTTTTCTTTTCCTTCTTGGTATCGCTATAATTCATACCAACAGGATTCTCATAATTTCTCGCCTAATGATAGTGCCACCCTTCTTCGTAATGGGAGATCATACGTAAAAGCGTTGTTTTTCTATTTGTTCAGGGTACTTTTTTACCACCTGCAGATAAGGGGAGATCCCCCCCCCCCCAGTCGCTTATTATACTGACCAATCACTCTGAGGATGGTTTAAATGTCTGGAGACGGGAGGGATGATCACGATTGGAGGAAAAGAAGAGAGATCAGATTTATTTCTTATTCTTTGTGTTTTTAGGTATCCGGTGTCTGTAATAGACACCTGTCGCGGGATGGATAAGTCGTAGATGCGCAAGATGAATGGAATATCTTTTTTTTTCGTTTAAAAGCGATATCTTTTCCTTTTTATTACTCTCTGAAAGATACACCTAATAACATTTCTCATGAAAAACGAAGGCGATTCGTTTCATGAACGCTTAAGTTTCGAAAGTTCCTTGCTGCTTGTAGAATGCTACTAAAAGTCCAGAATAACCTAATTTGTCAACATTATGAATTTGATTTTAGAAAATGCGAAGAATTTTTGCACCTAAAATCCTTCGTATTGCAAGAAGGATTTTTGCACTGTCATCTCGATGAAAGTTAAATCTAATCCAGACAGACCCGTCATCAATAGCGTATCTAGGGGGTCCAGCGCCCGTGGCGAACTTAAAAAATTGCTCCCTTCCTCATAGTAGCCCAGATGGAAAGTCGCAGGAGGTCACTGTGACCTCCTAAAACAATTTCTTACTCACAAAATTTTGATTATTCGGCCAAATTTAAAGACAATATTGAAACTTAGACATTCTTTTTTTTCTTTTTTAAGATGTCTTTATTGATGCCCAATGTTCCTTCTCATTTCTTTCATTTTCTCCCCAGCCCTTATTATTACGAGTTTTTTTTCTTTAATATTTTTTGATATAATTTTAAAAAATAATAATATTTTTTCTTTAACTTTATTTTATCGGTTAAAATGCCGCCCCCGCCCCTTGGCTGCTGCACCCATGGAAAGAGCCACTCTTGCCAACCCCTAGCTACGCCACTGCCCGTCATTTACGGGTCAATTCTCCTCCTGGCTTCGAAAAGTTTGTTTTCACATACAAGTGGACGTGGTTTAGGTAGTTTTACAGTAAAATTTGCTTTGAGTGTGATCCCCTTCCCCCGTCCTCCTGGGAAGAAGAAGAACAAAATGGCCTGAGCCCAGAAAGGTCACGCTTTAAAGAGGATTCAGGATTTCGAGAATTTGTAAGTTTGTGACATGAGAGGGAGAGGGTAAAAACAAGTGTGAAGTCACACGTTTGTCATAAGAAAAATGTTTATGAAAATATCGTGAAATTGGGGGAGGGGTAAGATGGAATGTGACGCTTTGTGACAAACGTGGAAGGGTGTCAAGCATATTTTAAAAAAAAGTAGAACATTTGCAACCAGCCTCTCATAAAATTTCTTACAAAAATTAAGGACAGTTAACGTCATGAATGCTTAAACTTTGAAGCCCTTTAACCAAAACAAAATGCCGTTACTAAGTTCAGAGTAGCAAAATTTGTAGTAGTAATAAAGCATTTTATTTTAGAAAATACAATATGTAAGCTTAATTAAAGTTATTTGAAACAGAAAAAAATAATAATATTATTATTAATACAAACTAATATGTATGAGAGTATAAATAAATTGAGACACACAATGGCGTCTCAAATACTTGAAAAATAATTACAGAAAAGACCAACAGGTGACGCTTCAACAAAAGAGTGCAGTGTAGTCTCGATAACTCGAAGCCTTTTTTTTTTTTCGAATATTCCTTTATCTCGAAGTTTTCATTGGGTAGAAACTCTTAAGAAAACTGTAGGAACTTTCTATAACTCGAGCTACCATAATCCATCCTAAATACTGGTTCCCTACTGCTTTCTGTTTTTTAGCACAGAGTAAAATTTCTCCCTTGGTTCACGAAGCACTGCCATCTATCGGAGTTCTTCGAGACAGAGAAATTAACGATTGGTTAACTTCTAAATCTAAATTTAAAAATTTGCCAACCAAAAAATTCAATTCGAATATTGTGTGGATTTATCACCATAACAACGACATCATCAGATTGCCGCAAGGTGCCGCTCAAAGTGGAACCAATGTCTCCCGTAGCGAAGTAAATGTAGTAGGCATTTAGTATTTAGGAGGCGTTTGCTAAAAAGAAGTGAGACGTTAGCCAAAGTGCACGTAACTTCTGATATCCACATTCAAAAGCATAGCGTTTCTTTTTTGACCTAATCCCACTGTTCTAACAATGCTAGTTCCAGTGATTCGTTCGAACAAAATCACACTCCTCGGTATAACGCCATCTAAATTATAGATCTAATAAAGTACAGTAAATTTATCATCAACACACAATATCTAAAAGAACTCCTCATTATTACACTACCTCTGTTATTGAGAACATACACACAAACAGAATTTAAACTGTCAGAACGCAGTTTTAAACTCATCAATATATTCTGCCGCTTTCAAGGTAACGTTTGCGAGTCTGGCCGACGATAAATAAAATAATATAGTATAAAGCTTCAAGGTAATTAAATTCAAGGCTGAACTCAAACCAAATGAGAATTGGCGATTACAACAGTATGGCCAGCTCAGACAACATCGTAACGGAAGGGTGAAATTCGAAAATATCGCAGTTATACCGTAACGAAACAGTTCAACAATTTAATATTTATTATGATAACTTCTCCTGTGCTACAACATCGAGCTAAAATAATCTGATTACATGAATGCGTGAAGAAAAAAAAGGGGCATTGGGTTATGAGAACAAAAAAAAGAGCACTTCAAAATTTACATACGTAAGAAAATGTACACTTCTAATGGAAAAGCATTTAAGAATAAATTAGGATAAGTTGAAGCGAGCACATGATTACTAGTTAAGTTGCCATCCTATTACTAATGCTAAAACACCGAAAGAAAAAAAAACGATTTATAATAATTTAACAAAATAGTATATAATCCTAAGCATCGTCATAAAAAAAATCTGGTTTCCTGACTAAGCGAAGAAAAAAGAAAAGCAAACCAAAATTTGCAGAAGTAAAAAAGTAGATGTGACTCTAATCCGAAAATAATTTTAGAGTGAACATAGCAAGAGTTAAAGTGAAGTAGAGCACAAGTCTAGTTTAAATGATATTTAAGATGCTAAAATTAATTTAAAAAAATGGTTATTTTTTTAATTGTCTTTTTTAAATAACAGGTTATAAAATAGTGTAATCTAACACATCTTTCATTTCCTAATTCCATTTTTTGATCCATTAATTATGGTTTCAAAATAAATAGGGTAAGTGCTCCAGTAGTCGGCCATTTAAGAGATCTTTTGTTTATCTTGGCTTGGCTAACCTAGAACTTTCAGCTATCAATACAGCAACAAAAACAAGGTAAAACTTTAGAATGAACCTTTCTGATGGTAAATCACCTACTTATATCAGAAATAAAAAAAAAAAAATTACGTTAAAATCCAAGCTGTTGTCAACACTAGTAAATGCTCCAGTAGTCGGCCACAGATTCATCTTAGCTGAAAAATAAGCAGAATCGCAATCTTGGATGACGGGCACACCATTCAAAATGAAATGACTCATTAATAATTCAAAAAAAGTACCCAAAACTTAACTGCCACTGGTTGATGATTGAGGATAGGTACATGAATGTGTGAATGCGCCATATCTGATTTTGAATTAAAAATGTACTATTTATGAGGAGTTTTATGTCATTGTGGCCGACTACTGGAGCACTTACCCTATAATAAGTATCGTTTCCGCCCTCTTACATTTTTGTGACTAGTGAAGTTTTTCATGTGATTGTGTATCGAATAACGATAAGTTTAAAGCAGTAAGTAACCGCCCCTAAGCCAGGGCTAAGGCAGAAACATGCAATACACCACCAACTCTTTCATTCCATCCACAGACTGCAGTTTCGGGCTTTTTAGCACTCGTCAGGCATGGAACAAAACGAGTTGATGATGTATTGCATGTTTCTGCCTTAGGACTTACTACTTTATACCAGAGATCTGCCTTAAAATTTACGAACTGTACCCTACCAATATGCAGTCGCTCGCTGGGTGTTCTAATTTCACATTAGCTTCCGATTTTTTGGCTCTCTTTGCTTTATAAGAGGATTTTTGCCTCTAGCTCGTTTACTTCCTATTCCATGCTGAGGAGTGCTTAAAAGCACCAGGGTGCCCACAGGGGGGGGGGGATTATGGCGCAAGTCGCGCCATCAAAATTTTTTGGGGGATTTTTTAAAACCAATTTATTTATTTATTTAAATGATTTACGGTTTTTAAAAAAAATATATATTCATGATTTTTTCAATTTAAATTATTTCTTTATTAATATTTTTTCTTTTTTTTTTTTTTTTTTTGTGTGCGTGTGTGTGTGCTTGAAATGTGTGGAAGAGAAAAAAGC
This sequence comes from Uloborus plumipes, assembly GCA_038373865.1. Classification (NCBI taxonomy): domain Eukaryota; kingdom Metazoa; phylum Arthropoda; class Arachnida; order Araneae; family Uloboridae; genus Uloborus; species Uloborus plumipes. The sequence continues at coordinate 23,973 of JAXGGA010013995.1, forward strand.
GATTCTATTCAACGCATAATTTTAACCTTTAAAAAATTAATAATATATAAAAAATAAAAGTAATAATTTAAATAAATAAATAATATTTAAAAAAATAATAAATAATATTTAAAATAAATAAATAAATAATACTTAGAAAATAAATAAATAAATAATATTTTAAAAAATAAATAAAATAAAAAAGAGGGGTAAAAAAAAAAGCACAAGAAGGTTGTGAAAAATTTTGGAGCTGAATTTGCGCCATTGAGCTTGGGCGGGATGGGCACCCCTGAAAAGCACGAAACTGCAGTCCATGGATGGAATAAACTAGGTGGGGTATTGAACGAAAAGTTTCTTTATTCTTGCAGTGTATTACATTTGTGGGGATCATGGTGATGATATCTTAGTTTTCATTTGTGTGTTTGTAATTAAATATATTTATATTTACTGATATTAGTATTCTACAAACTTTCTGACGCACAACTACTGTTTTTGTTTTTTGTTGACAATTTTAAATTCATTCAATCGCGTGCAATAAATAGAATGAAAAGGGTAAAATTTGAATTGTTATGCTTTTGAATCGTTAAAAATTTGCATCAACTAGAAAATTACTGTTAGTCACTTTTTGATAATGGGTATTATAAGGTGCTGAAAATATGCATTGTTTTCAAACATATCACAGCGGCTAAATTTTACCCTCTCGAGATCACATGTAAACAGCTGCGCCTTATGATTATTGGTGGAATGTTCACTTTTCCGTCTTTAAAACATTTTTCGTGAGTTTTTTTTCCTTTATCTATTTATTGATATATATTTTTTAATTTTTGACTAAAATTATGAATGTTTATTGATTTTTATACAAATGAACTGTATGCTGTATAGTTGACTTGCGACAAGGGACATTATAGTTGATAAGGATAATTTCCTTTCTAGCATTTTCTTCCTTTCACGTTTTATTTGCAAATTTTGATTCTTCAACCTGCCGAATTTATTTCTATTATTTGTATTTTTGAGTACATAATTAAGATAGTCTATCGATTTCATTTTACCGTCGCTTGACACTTATTTATTGCCTTTCATTATTGGTTGTTAACGTGTCATGTAATCGATTGTTTTTGTTGCTATTATTTATTAAGGCGCTAATGGAGTGATCAGCAAGGCATCGGGCTCGTAATCGGAGAGTCCCGGTTTCGATCCCAGCCTGGTCGAAGATAGTGTTCACTGATGGTCACTACGGTATGTTAAATATGTTCGTGATTACTAAGTCCTCCAAGCTCCCATACCTCTGAAGATGTTGGACCAGGAATTGCTCTGTTTCTGGTCTGGATCAAATACAGAGGAGCTCATTCTTCAATTCAGGAGCCCATCCTGCGAGTTAAACAACGTGTAGTGGTATGGAGGACTCTGTGATATGTGTGTGTGTGAAAGATTTATTCATTATTATTCTTTTAAGATACGATAAATATTTTTGCATCTTATCGATGCTTTTCCTCTCTTTTTCTCGTGTATCTGTTTTGTTTTATCTATTATTTTCAACAGACAATACATCTTTTTATATCTTAATGATTCTTTTATTTTTCGCTTTTTTCTTTATTTATGCCTTTTTTCCAACGATGAATCTTGTCACATCTTTTTTTTTCGATTGTTTTTTTTTATCTCTCCAGACAATAGATCTTTTTACGTATAATTAATTCTTCCTTTCTTTTTTTTTTGCAAACGATAAATCTTCTTGCAATTTTTTGATTGTTTTTTTCTTTTCCTTTCCATCTTTCTTTTCTCGTTATTTCTATTGATATTTTCCGTTTCTTTTCTATCTCTTTTTCTTTTTTGAATATTCTTTGAATTTATTATTGTTTTATGATCTAATAACTAGGTTTACGGTTATTTTTTCACACTACATTTTTTTAATAATTTTTATTTAATATCGAAATTAAGCACATTTCGTGTAGCATAGATAATTTATTTTTCGACGATTGCTTCATAAATCATGGTACAACTTCCAAAGTGCTTCGATTCAGGGGCGCCCATCCTCCCCAAGCTCAATGGCGCAAATCCCCCCTCCCCCCCACCATTTTCACAACCCTCTTGTGCTTTTTATTTTTCCCCTCTTTTTATTTTATTTATTTTTTTTAAATATTTTTTTAAACATTATTTATATATTTTTTAAACATTTTTATTTATTTTTTTTAACATTTATTTATTCCTTTAAATTATAACTGTCATTTTTTTATTTATTACTAATTTTTTGAAAGTTCGAATTATGCACAAAGTATAATCGCTTTTTTCCGCTCCAGACATTCCAAGTACACACACACGCACACAAAATAAATAAATAAATAAATAAATAAGGAAATAAAAGAAATAATTTAAATTAAAAAATAAATTAATGAATATTTATTAAAAATAATCCGTAAATAATTTAAATTAAAAAATAAATAAAAAATAATTTAAATAAATAAATAAATTCTTTAAAAAATCCCCCCCCCCAAAATTTTGATGGCGCAACTTGGCGCCATAAATCCCCCCCCCCCCCAGTGGGCACCCTGCTTCGATTCATTGCTGTTCTTTTTGTATATTTGGAATGAATATAAAATCTGCAACCTTGATCAAAATTTATGAAAAATTAAAATTTTCAAAAGTCCAAAATAATCTGCTACGAATCATAGAAATTTAAGTAGGAAAAAAAGAGTGCGCTTCAAAAAAAAAAAAAAAAAGGAAGAAAGAAAGAAAAGAAAGGAAAGGAAGAAAATTGTGCCTCAAAAGCTGGCTACAAAGCTTAATTGTGAAAATTTAAACTTAAGACTTTTTTTTAAATATTTTATTTATATTTTAGCAACTCTTTTGGTCCCCAAACTTGGTGAGTTGTTTTAACAGCATCTGCTGTAGTCATGTCTACTACGTTAAACCTTCTTGGAGCTTTTATTTATGCTTTTATTTCTCTTTTTAAGGTTTGATATATTATTTTAAACTACATCGTTCTACTCATGTAAATTGATAACTTGAAGGTGCATATCATAAAATTTAAATTTTAAATTATATATATATATATATAGGATGGAAGAAAATAATTGTGTTGGTTGCGGTCTTTTCAAATCATGCCATCTTAAAATAAGAAAAAAAAAAAAAAAAAACAATGTTGTTTTTACAGTATAATACAGCTAATTTTATAGTAATGAACTGTAAAAATGTGTCCTTTTAAAGTAATAGAATGTAAAATTGCTTCTTTCACAGTATTAAACTGTAAAACTGCTAATTTTACAGTTCTAAACTGCAAAATTGCTAATTTTACAGTTTATTACCGTGCATTTTAGTTTTAAACTGGAACCTCTGCTGAAAGTATTACACTGTTGTTTTTACAGTATAATACAGCTAAACTTTGCGGCAATAAACTGCAAAATTTCTTACTTTACAGTAAGAAACTGTAAAATTGTTAGTTTTACAGTTTATTGTTGTGCATTTTACTGTTTCAAATTAGAACCTCGGCTGCCAGTATTATACTGTAAAAACCACAGTTCATTTTTTTGCAATGTATGTCCTAGAGTCCTGTACGGGATTTATAAAATGAAAGAAAAAAAAAATGAGAAAACGTTACCATTTCCTGAAGCAAAGGTGTTGGAACGAATGCCGTTGAATCGTTGGAATTGGAAGATCTGTTGCCATGGATTCATAGCCAGCATGTCCAACACACACCGAATGTTCCGACCCACAGTTCCTAAACACACACACGCACCAACATTTGCAGGTCCCACAGACCACGTCTTGCTTTTCGGGCGCGGGATAGACAGAAGGAAGGGAGAGAGTAAACAGACGAAGGAGAGCGGGACGGTGAGGATGCAGAGGGGGGTGGGGGTGGGTCGGCGCGTCCACTGAGAGCACCGGGATGAGAGAGGATGGACTGCACCTGCGCTCCTTGGATGGAGGTAGGATGCCGGAGAGGAGGATGGGGAGCAGAGATGGAGAAGATGTGTCGTGGGGAAGCGGTCGCGTGTCGCATGGGTGGGAGGGACTTGTTTGTGTTCCTCCCGCGACGGTGTCACATCCAGTGGACTTGTCGCGTGGTCTTTTAGTCGAGGATCATGCGCAGTAGGTTTAAAAGTTTGGGGCCCGCCGCAATGCATTTTTCTGTGGTCCTTTGTTTACTGTTTTAAAATTAGCTTTTTTGCTAAACAGATATTATTTGATAATTAATTATTGTTTCTTTATTCTTCATTTGTAACAAAACCCATCTTAGTCGCATAAAAAGAAGTAAAGCTAGTTTAGCTTCGCAAAAAGTGTTTTTTACAGTCACATCTAAAGATAACCAATTTAATAAGGTTAAAAAAAGGCACTGAAAACCTTTCTGTTATTCACAATTAATTAAAAAAAATTTCATTTAAACGAAAAAATAATGACAATGTACAATTAGTTGATTACAGGTGAACTAAGCTGAATAAAATAATTGGCTTCATACGCATTTTAGGCCCCACTTCGGGCTCCTCAGACTTTGGCGCCCTCACATTTGTGGTATGTACAGTATCGTATGTCCGCCACTAGGGGGGGGGGGGAATCATGTAGAGCGTTTGATTTCATTTGCACTAATATGATTTTGATTTTGACTGAATTGCTATTTGATGGTGTTTTTAAACTCATTCCCCTTTCTTACCCGAAACCAACCTTTTCTAACCTGGAATTTATTTGAAATGCAGTTTTTTTTTTTTTTTTTCATTATTTCGTTTTAGTTGCAAGTGCAACCATAGACATTGAAAATGCTCGCTCCCGCTCGCTATAACTAGATGAAACATCTTGTGGTAAAAAAGAGATTCCTTCGGTCGTCCGCCATTTGGTGGACATCGCTCATAGTAATAAGCTTACTATCTGTTCGTTTCCGTCGATTCTTACAGGATTTTACAGTTTTGAAATAGTACTCCCAATGAAACATTTCTTTTTGAGACAATTTGTCTCAAAGAAGGTTTTTATTCTAAAAAACGGTTGGAAATAATTCAAGAACAGCAAATAGGTTTCGCATCTTCCTGAAATTAGCTCCACATTTTCTTTTAAGAAATATATTTAAAAATTTGGTACTGAACATTGAACAATGACATTTTTAAGCAGTTTCACTTCATATTTTTTGCTCAGATGTTTGGAAATCGATCTTTTTTTACTTTGTGTGATTTAGTTTACGATATCAAAGTCATATTAGCATCGTAATTTTAATAAGTAAATTAAACACTTTAAAATTGCTAAAAACATAACGGAAAAGTAATTGAACATGCATACATGAAGTCAAAGGAATTTCTTAGTATTTAAAATTGTTCAGTCATTTTGCTTAGGTATAGTTATAGTTGCTTAAAATAAATGCTGAACTTTTAAATACAGAATATTTCTTACCTGTGGAAATATACAATGCTACCATTATTTGCTTAGTTCGTACGCTTGAATGCTGAACATTATTCGGCATGCTTGAGTTTCATCAGCTAAAAGCACCTAAGAAATTCCAACGTTTTGTAACTATCGAACACCAAATGGCGGCTGCGCGAAGTTCAAGGAAGAATCATTTTCTGTTACAAACTTCTGCAGGCTGATTTATCTAGTTAAGCGAGCGGACGCTAGCGTTTCCAATCTCTATGTTGTAACAAACAAAAATTCGCGCGTTACAGTCACCCGCACAGGAAATGGTTAAATAATAATAAGTACGTTTCCATTTAAGTATGTCACCTGACTTGTCAACTTGTTTACTTTCGACCTTTCCGAAAAAGAAAAATAGCATTCACGTCACAGCCACATTTACTCAACTTTTTCTAATTTTACATTTTAATGAAATTTTCGTTGCTTTTAATAGCGTGCTTATTTAGCGGATTATTTAACGTATTTATGGAGCTTTTAATGTTTCATTTTTAATCATCTTATGGTTTCACCAGATAAGGAATGTGACATAAGTCAGTGGAAAGTTCTATCGTTGTCATCCAGTGGTTAAATGTCGCCAACTGTAGTTTGTCGGTTTGCAATTACAGCGGTAAATCTATTATAATCGCTAAGATTAAAACTGCGCCAAGTGACGTACTTATGCTGGAAAAGTACCTCCTAACGAAACTTTAAAGAACTTTTTTTCAAGGGGGTAAATTATGCGCAATATACGTTCCATTTTTTGATATGAACTCTTCATTCTCACTAGCGCTGTCAGTTTTTTTTTTTTTTGGCTCTCGGCATTATGATCCAACATCTTCTCCTGATAGGGGGGGGGGAGAGAGGGGGAGTTACTGAGAGAATCCAAAAGGGCCTTGTTTTTGCTTTTGGTGTAAATATGAATGGGGTTTAGTTAAAGTTTTATTGTTTTCATTGACCACTCAAAAATAGGTCAAAAATCATGGTTTGTAGGTTATCTATTGCTCTACTATATTCATATAAAACCATTTTTCCGAAAATTCCTACATTTGAAAGTTCAATATCATAATTTACTCAGAAACGAAACCCTTAGACTGTGAAACTTCACCCTAAGTGTAATGGTAAAAATCTCCTCCAAAAGAATAATTTTTTTCTATTTGATGTAGTTCAATATAGCAAGCTCTAATTAATAAATGCTTTGCTGACGTTTAAAATGGTGTAAGTTTCAAAAAAAAAAAAAAAATCTTTGGTGAACTTAAATAAGGTGAACCAATTTATTAATTATGGTTATATCACTAAAATCCAGTGAAAAGGAATTCAAACATTAGAATTTTTAATAATAAGTGAACGAATAAAGAAAGTATTAAAAAACATTCATCAACTTCGATTTATGAAACATCCAGCTACTCGACGATCAAATGTACGCCAAAACTATCTCTCCAACAGAAAAAAAAGAAAAATCTTTTCATATCAAGAACCAGAGAGGCAATTTGTTCGGAAAAACTTTAAGCTGTCCTCAAAATACCTCATTAAATAGTGCAGCCATGCATTCACTTTTCCTTATAAATAGAAACTGTTCTTCCGTATGGGTTAAAAACGAAGCAAAACTTTCCCCCCATTATAGTCACTAAATTGAGTAATGTCTTAATTGGTTCTCCTGCCAGCACGACTTACCCAATCGCAGCCCGGGGCCCTTTTGTCCGCCCTACCTCTGCACACAGTCTTTACACGCCACATTGGACACACCAGGAGAGATAAAAATCGGGATATCGAGAATCGAGAAAAAAACGTGGGCCTAAATTGTCCAGAAAAGCATGAGAAACGAGACTTTGGCGCGGAGCAGGAGGGGGTGGGCGGGGGGAGGGGGTGCGCGCGTGACTTTCGGGGCTGAGCGCGACCCGCTGGAGCGACGGCTTCGCGCCGCCCCGGGCGCTCGGAGGAGAGAGAGATGGAGCGGAAAGATGATCGGGATCCTCTCGTGTGCCTCCTCCCTCTCCATCACTTTCGCTCTTCAGCATCGTTTTCTTCCTCTCGCCCGACGTCGCGTCCGGAGCATCCGCTGCGAGGGAGAGTGGTACACGGTGGAGGCGGTTGGGATGTTTTTCATGCGTTGATTTCGTGTGTTGTGATTATAATACCGGACAAATATAAACTTTCTCAGTATTTTTTAAACGTTCTATCGGAAATCCGGCGTCAGGATTTTTTACTAAATAAAAATAAAACTATATATAAAAATGGATGTATCTTTATATATTTGCATGTTTGTCCGTTATACAAATCCACAGTTTTCATCTCATTTTCATCAAACTTGGCACAGAGGTTCCTTGATGCACTAGAATTCACATAGGCAGGGTTTTGAAATTTAAAAAAAAAAAATCCAAAAAGCTCAAAATTCAACTTTTTTGTCTCAAAATGACCATTTTCTTTCAATTTCGAATAGATAGATTAATACAGATAAGCCTTTAAGATTACAAATTGATAAAATTTAACACATTTATATAAGAGTCAAAGATTACGATTGAATTACAGTGAAATATCAATTTAAGACTCACCTATTTCATTTTAGCATGAAATAAAAGCAATTATAATTCATGTTCTAACGACACGGCACATACAGCATGCCTCATACTTTTTTGCCTTTTTTTGATGCTATTTCTCAGTAAGTGCTCAACTTTCTGAAATATTTTAGTTCTTTTCAGAGTTTGTACCTACAAGACAGATTGCATGGGCATACAATTTTTATATGCCCATACAGATGCATGGGCATACAATTTTTATATGCCCATGTGGATAGAATTCATTCAGATAACCTTTTTAGAGCTACAGTGAACTCTCACTTATGCGCCGGCCCAAGGGACCAACAGAAAAAGGCGCATAAGTGAACAAGGCTCTTTAAAGGACTAAAACGCAACATAGGTACTAATGAGAGAATGATGAAGAATGTTTCTATAGACAAGGGGCATATTATTACGGTTCGGCAATTACTGTAACGCAACTACAATAATATATAAAGAGAAAACAGAAATTGTGGCATACCTAATTACAAACTGTTCCCTTTAAAACGATCCATAATTTTTAATTGTCCCTCTCCGAACTCTAGTTCATTCGGAAAAAATGACTTCCGTGAGCAATAAAGGCAAGATTAAAGAGAAAAGTGAAGAAAAATGCTCATTTTTTAAAGAAAAAGAATATATTTTTTAACATTTTACGGAAAATTCGGCGCATAAGTGAAATATTTATCTTTAGAGCGACGCATAAACGAATGATACCATCATTATTTTGCTATGGAATGTGCTGGGACCTTTTAAAGTCGTCGTATAAGTGAAAAAGGCGTATAAATGAGGCGGTGCATAAGTGAGAGTTCACTGTATATTGTATTAATCATCACCCGAGCAATTCCGGGTAATAACCTAGTAAATAAATAAATGCAGAACAGAAACATTTTTGATTCGTTGCAATATTTAATACTCTTCTACAAACAATGCATAAACTCGAAAATATAACTGTATTGGGGAAAAATATAAAATTACAGAGGAAATGTTACAGTCGAAAATTAATAAAATATGCAGTACAAAAATAATTTATGTCATTCGAAACAAAAAAAAAATGCTTAAGTAAACGTAAAGGCAAGACTGAACAATTACAGTGTCATATCGAAATAAAGGAATAAAACGTATCGCATTATTAGGAAGAGGAAATAGTATCACATAAGTTTATTTTATTTATTTTATTTTATTATTTACACGAAAATATGATTCATTTCAACATTTAGTGATGAAAATATTCGATGTTTTTGTTTCTCATTCTTTTCTGACCCGCATATCGAAAATATCTATTTAAAAAAAATTGGTGACTGGCGATATATATATTTTTTTAATTCTCTTCATTTCTTTTCCTTTCCTTTCATTTCATTTCTTTTGCTTTCTTTTCTTTTCATTTCCTACCTTTTCTTTCTTTCCTTCTTTATTTATTCATTCATTTATTTATTTATTTATTATTTTCAAATAAAGGAAAAAATTGATTTGTAGACTTAAAACACATAATTTTTTTTCAGAATATACTTTCTGCTCGGAGACTATTAAACATTTG
>JAXGGA010013996.1:0-33399 GCA_038373865.1 Uloborus plumipes
ACAACTTAACGGCATTTTTTAAATTTGTTTGCATTGATTTGTCACTTTCTCGGGGTACTTATAATAGGGCAGTTTCTTAGTATCCGATTGAACAGGAATTTTGCCAAATTTGGTGCAAGATTTTAGTAACTGAGATTCTCGGCGATTTTTTCAACTGACACCAGTTTTTGTGCCAAAGACTACGTAATAATACTTTACTTTTTACACGACGTAACCAAAATAAAACGATTATTGTCTGATATTTATCGACTGCGGCAAAATCTTAATCATCGATATAATACTCCCATATTTGAAAAGTTGAGTTTTTTTCTTTTCTTTTGTTTTCCGATTCCATATGTATGCATTAAACACCTTTTTAAAAGTATGTCAAAAAGTAAAGTAATCCACATACTAAATTAATAAAACCCTTAAACAAGACTAAAATTACCATTAATTTGCATTTTTGCACAAATAATTGCTAAATGTTTCCTATTAATTTCGAAATCATTAAGACAAAAACTTTTAACGTCATTTTATAGTCCGCAATAGTATATCAGCATTTGATGAGTATTTCTCTGACAAAAATTAATGACATAATAATACTTAATGTATTTTCATAAAGTAAGGAGGGAAGCAAAATTATCCTAGGTGTCCCAAAACAGTTTACCCAAAAATTTGGCGACATTTTAAGAATCGTCAAAGCGGCAAGTTTTGAGTTCCTTCAGTTCAGGAAAAAAGAAACAAAGGTGAGTATATAAATTGTTTTTCAATATTATTACTGACCCAGGCAACGCCGGGTATTTTTGCTAGTAATAATAATAATTGTGCTATCTGCCAAGCCTGAAAAATGAACTTTCTGTTATGGTTCTTTGAAATTTATACATGTTTCATTTCTAAAAGTTCGCATTAAAATTTATTTTTTCTGATTCTCGCTAACATTTTAGTATTTTGCTGTTCATAACTTTTAGCAGATTTTCGCATTTAATTTTTGCAACTTATTATCTGAACCTATTTGCACGAATGCACACAGAAGAAAGTTTTCGGGATGACTTCTGAAATAAAATGTTTTGGTTCCAAAATCTACTGTTGAGGAAAACATTTTTGTGCTTCATATTTATTGTGTGTAGCCATTTCTTATCATAACGTAAAATATCATAACGTGGAGCATGTTAATTTGAAAATTTCCCAATTGCTGAAACAGCTGTTGCCATTTTTGTTCTTCATACTTGAATTTTATACTTTAATGGAACTATTCATAAAGCAAAGTTAATGACTTGTCTTTATGTTTTAATATTTAATGGTTTTGTTTAATTATTATTATTTTGTTTTTCATTTTTATGCAACTTTTGATCGTTTTACATGGCCTCTTTTGTTTAAAAATTAAACATTTAATTTTTTATTTCAGCAATATTACTGTTGGCAACGTTTGACTGCCAGATAAGCGACTTACCTATGCCATTATTCTATAGTTTTAACTTACTTTAAGAGAATTTTTGAAAACTTGCCAAGGTTTTCACCCTATGAAAATTTGTATCCCCCGCCATTTAACTAACAACTATACTACCCAGCTTTTAAAAAGAGCCTTGAAGGGGTAACTATCGATACGTGGAATATTTGGTTTGTTTTCAAAGTATTTGGTAATGAAGAAATTCAAAGTACTTATTCGCTTATCAAATATTGCCAAAAATTTTGTCATTAAAGCTTGAAATTAAATTTTACTAACCAGGAAAGTACTCGACTTAAGTAATAATGAAAAAAGTTAAAAATGGTACCATTCAAAAGAGCATACTGAGACATGTCTCTGACCCAAAGATCAAGTGCCCTCGTCCCCTCGTTTTCGAGATAAGGGATCTTAAAGTCGGCCGAAAATGAGCCAAATTTGAAGACTTGGCAAGAAATTGAAGCTAGCTCCAGATTCTCCCTTCCGCTGCTTGCTTGACATCGCATCATTTCCATGTTTGGTCATTCGCACAGAAAGTAAAAGATGTTTAACGTTAACCCTTTTCTTGTATGAGGGCTAAAATAAGGAATGCCGATCAAGACTATGATGTGGAAAGCAGAGAGCTTTATCCAGAGGAGCGAAAACTTTACAAAGAGGTTAAAGTTTTATCTTTTTACGATTGATAACAATACATTTTAGAGTTTTAGTTATTTGAAGTTTTTTTACTGAACTAAGTTGTATGTGTTAATTATTATATAATATAAAATATATTGCACGTGTTTCTAAATGAATAATTCGGGATAATTAAATAAGTATGAAAATCAGCTAATATGAGCTCATGTTCAAAAAATAAAAGAAATAATCTTTGGGGTAGAAATTAAATTGTCATGGATTATGATATCAGTTCTTATTTTTAAAAAAAATCGATGCAAGAAATTTCACTATCTGCCAACTCTTAGCAAAAACATTTATTTTTTTTTAATCGAAATCGAGAAAAAATAAATAATTTTTAAAAGAAAACGAATTAGTAAATATCAATAGCTGCAAAATTATTTCCACGTCTGAAATTACATCAATGGTAGAGGGAAATAATTATTTCCATTCTTGAAATATACTGATAGAGTCGGCATTCATTGTAAAAACCCCTGCCGTTCAAACAAATTGGTCACTGTAGCGAAAAGTCTCTGTAACGTAGATGTAAAACATATTGCATGTTCATTTCGTACTGTTTAAAAATACTAGAATAACTTTTACTAGTTCTGCTATATGTTCAACGGGTAGGAAAAGACTAACAAAATTGTAAATCAATACAAGTTTTAGCTTACTTTTCTGTAAAAGTAGAAAATAGGTGAAAAAAAATCACGAAAAAAGGCTTGATGCACTGAAAAAAAAAAAAAAAACGCTCAAAACAATTGAGTTGAAAAAGCACAACTTAATAAAAATAATAAAAACAGAGAAATTTAAAATAGGAAAGTTGGGTCTCCCCCCCCCCCCCGCAATAACTTTTGAGTGCAAAGTCCGATTCGATTTTTTTTTTTAATTCGAAAGATCTCAGTGAGGACAATACACTCCCATCTTCGACTTTTTGATTTGAATAATATTTAATTCAATTTCGAATTTCCGATTTTTTCCCCTGTCCTCACTTCCCCTGCCCTCAACTTTTGAAGAAACAAGTTCGATTCGAGCGAACATTTTTTTTTTCGTAATATCTGAGAGAAAACACCTCATTCCTGTTTGATTTTTTTATTTGAACACATTTTCATTAAATTTTGAGCTTTTTTTTTTTTTTTTTTTGAAAGACCATTCTTACATACCTAGTGATGCAATTGACAAAAATGTTTAGGAGAACTCACTTTGAGTTATAGGAGACCCACCAAAAGAAAAGTGGTTTGAAAAAAATTATATTTGCAATTTTTACAATTAAAAACCCTAAATATACCCCCACCCCCCTACATACTACAGAATTGCACGAACACTTAAAAAAATTAAAAAAAACGGGAGGTTCAGTTGTCACCTCCTGTTGACAAGGGCCCCTTAACAAGGGGGACCCCCTTAAACAAGGGACCTGCTTTAATCGCAAATAGTACGATAAAATTTAATTTTGATGTGTTGTTTAAAATTGTTTTTCCTCTTTAAAAAGCTCTCTGTTTTCCATATCATAGGCTTGATAGTAGCTTTTTGCTTTAATTCGCACAGGCAAAGTAAAAGATTATTGTAAAGCCGTCTTTCAAAAGCTTTGCAGATGACCAAAAATGGGAATCAAGTTTCCCGTTGAACGCAAATAGTGTAATCGCACCGCAGCTTCCAGTTTCATTATGACTCGCTAAATTTGGCGATTTTTCAAAAAAAAATTGGCTGACTTTAGGACCTTATATTTCGATAACGGGGGCGCGAGGGCAAAAACGCGTGCGTCCAGAAACATGTTTTACAATGCTCTTTCGATTGGTACTCATTAAAAAAAAATTCATTATTCCATGATCGCGTACTTTCCTGGTAAGCAAACCAAGGTATTAAATAAGATCCCAACAAAAACATAAATGTGAACAAGAAGTTCTGTCAAGAACTAAACGAGCCTACTTTCCCGTACATCGACATAGGCATTGTAGCATCTGATCAATATTCTCTTGATTATCTAAAACTAAAAATGATGTCAAACATATCTTTTTGCACTTAAAGCTGATTTCTGAAAGCAAAATATACCACTCTCATCAGATAAAATAGACACGTAAAAAGTAAATAAACGAGTCAATAAAGTTTTGTCGCAAATTTAAAAGAATGTAACTGCTATAGTTCTTCCGTAGAAAAATTCCACAATCGTTTTCAAAAGAAAAAAAAAATAAATAAAATAAAAGTACAAAGAACTTCAAAACACATTTTATCAAAGAAAGAAAAAAAAACTCGTTCGTTAATAAAATGTCTTGAATTTCATTTTTAATCCGTTGCCAGTTGTTAAATATAAATAAGGAATAAAATGCTCTCGTGAATGAAAAATTTTTGTTAACAAAAAAATCGTCTGGTAAAAAAAAATAATAATAAATTAAACAAAACAAATAAATAAATATACAAAAAATCGTCTGCCCAGTCAGTCATTTTTTCTGAAACTGCATTTCCGCCACGTTTGCGGAGTCGGAGTCGGAATCAGAGTCCTCACAGAAGATTATTCAAAAAAGTACTTTACAATACATTATTTATCAAAACCATTTTCTTACAAAGTTAGTTTGAAGGAAATCCGCCTTGAAGTTCAGAATCAACATTCAATTTAAATTTCTCCGTAGGCGCTCATGTTAAAATGTTTTCTGAACGGTTCATCATTGAACGAAAAATGGTTCAAATTGAAAAGTGAAATATAGGAATGAGCCTCTCCGAGATCTTTCGAACAAAAAAAAGTTTATTCAATTCGGACGGTTCACTTAAAAGTTATTAGGTGGGGAAAGGTTGTTTGAACAGTTCAATGTTGAACAAAAAAAAATGTTCAAACTGAAAATTTAAATACGGTAATGAAGCATCCTTGCTGAGATCTTTTGAACAAAAAAAAGTTTGTTTAAATCGGACTGTTCATTCAAAAGTTATTAGGTGTGAGAGCTTGTTTGAACGGTTCAATGTTGAACGAAAAATTGTTCAAATCGGAAATTTAAAAACGGGGATGAAGTATCCTTGCCGAGATCTTTCGAACAAAAAAAAGTTTGTTTAAATCGGACGGTTCACTCAAAAGTTATTAGGGGTGAGAGCTTGTTTGAACGGTTCAATGTTGAACGAAAAATTGTTCAAATCGGAAATTTAAAAACGGGAATAAAGTATTCTTGATAAGATCTTTCGAACAAAAAAAAACTTTATTCAATTCGGACGGTTCACTTAAAAGTTATTAGGTGGGGAAAGGTTGCTTGAACGGTTCAATGTTGAACGAAAAATTGTTCAAATCGAAAATGTAGATACGGGAATGAAGTATCCTTGAAAAGACCTTTCGAACAAAAAAAAGTTTGTTCAAATCGGACTGTTCATTCAAAAGTTAGTATCGCGGGACCGGTTGTTTGAACGGCTCAAAGTTGAACCAAAAATTGTTCAAATCGAAAAATCAAATATGGGAATGAGCTGTACTCGCCGAGATCTTTCCAACAAAAAAAAGTTTGTCCAAATCGGAATGTTCATTCAAAAGTTATTAGGGGGGGACAGACAGACCGACAGACCGACCGACCGACAGACCGACCGACAGACCGACCGACGCACAAATTCCCCATCTCAATACCCTACTTTCAAATTTTTAATTTTTCGATATTTATTTCATTTTTTTGTTTCTTTTTGACTTTTTTTTACTTGGCGATATTTTTTGAACTTGGCGATATTTTTTGGACTTGGCGACATTTTTTAGATGCATTAAGCCAATTTTAATGCTTTTTTCGTCTCTTTTATTTTTAACGGGAAAGTAGGCTAAAAAAGAGCCAAGTTCGGATGAAACAACGTTTGGGCAGTTTGAAGCAGCGGCGCCACCGACAAAAGAGTTGAAATCTAACAGGCTCCAAGTGCTATAGCTGTTCTGTTAACCACAGTCCTGAGAGTTATTGAAATGTCCATTAATTTATTTTAATAACTAGCGGTATCCGCACGGTTTTACCCGTGGTATAAAATTAAAAGTTCATTTGTAAAATAATTGATATGGCAGAAAAAATGCTCTATTTTAGTTTTATTCAACTATAATTCCTTCAAAGTGATATAAAGATCTGATATGGACCCCACACTACTTAATTTTACGTGTAACTTTCTTAGTAGATGCCTTAAATGCTAAAATAGTGCTTGGAGTGAGCAAGATAACAATTCAAACATTAGTATCCCTAGTTTGCTACGAAACAATGTAAAAAAATGTTTTACAATGATTAATCTCCTAAATATCATCGATTTTAACATCATTCAGTGGATTTTTCGCAAAATATCGCCAACAGCGCCAAATTGAACCTAAAAAAAAAAAATTCGCCAATTGGCGTCAAATACTTGGCGATCAAAAGCTTGGCGATAGATCGCCAAGTGGTCGCGCCAATTCATATCACTTTTGTTAACCAATTCATATCACCGTGCATTGAAAACACTGATTTACCCGATAAATGGGGTAAAACACCCCCTTGGAACATTCGAATGCAACCCCAAGGGAGATGGACAAAAATAAGCCAAAAGAGAAAATAAGAACAATTTTGTTGATAACAGGAACCAACAGAAATCTTACCAAAGTTTAAAAGAAGAAGAAAGTTTTCTTTCCTAGCTTTAAAAACAAAACAATACATTTTCCGAAATGAAACACTTTAAAAAAACGATGCAATATCGCAATTGATACGATATTTCGTTAATCTGTGCTTTAGGTACCCTTTTCTCGCTAAATGAACGATAGGCGCGCCAAGCGTGGTAACCCTAGCTATTTTGCGTAGTTGACTTTTTGAAAACGCGCCAAGCAGGGTCCCAAAGCATCTTCACCGGGAAAAAGACAGGGTTGCCAGAGAATTGGAACAAAAAAATACTACGCCTCCTCTAAAAAAAATATTACAAAATACTACTGTTTCCAAACGTTGCCAAAATCAATGTTGCTGAAATGCGAAATCTATGAAAATGAAAAAAAAAAAAAAAATCCGCCAAATCTTTTAATTAAGTCATTAGTGTATTGGAAACAGGGTTGCCAGAAAAATACTACGCTCCTTATTTGGGCCGAAAAAATACTACCGTAGAATCAAAAATACTACGTCTGGCCGTAGCCTACGAAGATTGACGCTGGCAACCCTGGAAAAAGAAAGAAACAAAAATAAGTATGAACACGTAACCATAGTAACAACATGAAAAGTTGATTTCCGTTGATAAAATAATTAATTTTATCTCTCTTTTCAAACAAATTTTATTCTAAAGCTCAACCATTTTAGAATCGTTTGGCTTGCTTTACTGAAGGTAAGCCTTGAATTTCGGGATTCTAAAAACAATTGTTACAGCTCTCCTGATGATCGTAGAAACTTCGAAAAAACTTCATTTTGTGCAGAAAATTTCAAGCTTTCGAATGACATAAGACTTGAAAATGTGTGTGAAATATTTCTTCCCTATTTTATCGAATTTCCGCTAAGAATTCGAATAGAAAAAGAACGAAATGGAATTTTCGAAAAATCGCTTCGAGGTGCAAAACTACATGCTACAAACTAATTTTGTGCCAAGTGGCATGAAAATCGACCGAACGGTTTTGGCGCTACGCGCGTAACAGACAGACAGAAAGAAAGAGAGACAAACTTTCAGCTTTATTATTAGTAGAGATAGAGAAGAGACATTTCGTTAGTTCCTTTCATATCGGCATCGGAACTGGGCAAGTTTTAATCGTCACGAAGTTACGTTCAAAAAAGTCTGACTTCCGTCAGTTAGAAATGAACTTGCCAAGTTATAAGAAGCCGATATGAAAGGAACTAACGAAATGTTATTAAAATAAATTAATGAACATTTCAATAACTCTCACTACTGTAGTTAACAGAACAGCTATAGAACTTGGAGCCTGTTAGATTTCAACTCTTTGTCGGTGGCACCGCTGCTTCAAACTGCCCAAACGTTGTTTCAACCGAACTTGGCTCCTTTTTAGCCTACTTTCCCGTTAAAAATAAAAGAGACGAAAAAAGCATTAAAATTGGCTTAATGCATCTAAAAAATGTCGCCAAGTCCAAAAAAATATCGCCAAGTCAAAAAAATATCGCCAAGTTCAAAAAATATCGCCAAGTAAAAAAAAGTCAAAAAGAAACAAAAAAAATGAAATAAATATCGAAAAATTAAAAATTTGAAAGTAGGGTATTGAGATGGGGAATTTGTGCGTCGGTCGGTCGGTCTGTCTGTCTGTCTGTCTGTCCCCCCCTAATAACTTTTGAATGAACATTCCGATTTGGACAAACTTTTTTTTGTTGGAAAGATCTCGGCGAGTACAGCTCATTCCCATATTTGATTTTTTGATTTGAACAATTTTTGGTTCAACTTTGAGCCGTTCAAATAACCGGTCCCGCGATACTAACTTTTTAATGAACAGTCCGATTTGAACAAACTTTTTTTTGTTGGAAAGAACTTTTCAAGGATACTTCATTCCCGTATTTACATTTCCGATTTGAACAATTTTTCGTTCAACATTGAACCGCTCAAGCAAGCTGTCACCCCTAATAACTTTTGAGTAAACAGTCCGAAAAAAAAATGACTGACTGTGCAGACGATTTTTTGTTTATTTATTCATTTGTTTTATTGAATTTATTATTATTATTATTATTATTTTTTTGGCAGACGATTTTTTTTTGTAACAAAAATGTTTCATTCACGAGGGCATTTTATTCTTTATTTATATTTAACAACTGGCAACGGATTAAAAGTGAAATTCGAGACATTTTATCAACGGACGAGTTTTTTTTTTTTTTTTTCTTTATTTTTTTTCTTTCTTTGATAAAATGTGTTTTGATGTACTTTGTACTTTTAATTTTTTTTTTTGAAAACAATTGAGGAATTTTTCTACGGAAGAACTGTAACAGTTACATTCTTTAAAAGGTGCGACAAAGCTTTATTTATTCATTTATTTACTTTTTATGTGTCTATTTCATCTGATGAGAGGGGTATATTTTGCTTTTAGAAATCAGCTTCAAGTGCTAAAAAGGTATGTTTGACATAATTTTTAGTCTTAGATAATCAAGAGAATAATGATCAGATGCTAGAATGCCGATGTCGATGTACGGGAAAGTAGGCTCGTTTAGTTCTTGACAGAACTTCTTGTTCACATTTATGTTTTTGTTGGGATTTTAATCTTCCGTCAAGGCAAACTAAGCCTTGAAAGAGCTTACAATAAAACATTTGATTTTAAACTTAAGTATTTTATTTTTGGCAACGTTTTACAAGTTTTTGTTTGACGAACCATTTATAAATCGCGCCAAGATACTCATAAAAAAATTCTTTTTTTTCTTGCTTTTTTAATGTAGTTTTTGGACTTTTTAGATTTTTCCCATAATTAGTGTATGGAAATAGGTAGAATCCTAGTTTATGGTCCGGGTTTGGCGATTTTGCTTAAAGTCGCCAAACAATCCAATGATCCAATGATAATTCTATGGTTGCCATTTTGCTTAAAGTCGCCAAACAATCCAATCATCCAATGCTAATTCTGTGGTTGCCAGATTTATTCATTTATCGCCGGACCATAAACTAGGATTCTACCTGGAAATATATACCTTGATGCCAAATAAGATTCTGAGACACTTGGAAGTAGGTAAACATTTTGATGGGTGAGTGTATAATCTAAATAAGAAAATCGCCATATTTTCACTTTTCAAATATTAATAATTTAAAACTGAAAGATATATTGATAAAATTTAGGATTATGGGTGTTCTATGTCACTCTAATAGACTTACAAAATTTAAAGCATGTAGATGAAGTAGTTCTTGAGAAACGGAGGGGTCGAGAGTAGCCCGAAATGGTTCGTGTAAAGATACACTAGCAGATGTGCAGCGCGAACTTGACTGACACACTGCCGTGTGTCTTGACTAAGCTGTTTTTGAATAATTTAAATTATCGTTTAAAAAAACTAAAAAATGCGCTTTTAGAGTTAATCAAACTATACTTAAACTTCGCTCAACTCGAAATCTGAAGTCGTTCTGAATTTTTTTTTAAATATAAAAGTAGCGTTCTTGACAAATATAAAAGTAATATACTTTAAACCACCATTAATACTGAAGGTTAAACTATATTTCATGAATCTCTAACTGATTTCCCTCTCCTTTTCAAAACTATTGAATATCTGCTAAGTTTACATGCACTTATAATACATCCACATGTAATATAATTTACCCTTTACTATTAACAATAGTACTAAATATATTACTTTTATGTTTGCAAAGAACGTGAAATTTACCTTTTATTCAGAGTTACATACATGAGTGATTCCATACTAACCCACCTGAAAAGGAAAAGTTGGTCGCACGACCGACTCGGATTTTCTTTTAATTTGGCACTCATGTTGATCACACAGAGACATGGAAAAGTCCGAATTTTTAGGTTCCTGCTCCACTTATTTTCTGAGATACATGCCCTCAAAGTTTGTCCGCCACGTCAAAATACTAAAAAAGTGATGTTTTTTTTATCATTTTTTATAAAAAATTGCACGCATGCAATATAAAAGTGTTAGATATCTATGGAAACTAGTTACTCCAGGCATTCAGAAAAAAAAAAAAAACACTAGAACCTTCATAATGAAAATTGCTAAGGTACAGGGCTCTTTGAAGTTAACATCACAAAAACTCGATTTTGCCGATTTTGCTAAAATCGAGGAATTTATTCCAAAACAAGAAGTTCTGTCAAGAACTAAACGAGCCTACTTTCCCGTATATCGACATCGGCATTCTAGCATCTGATCATTATTCTCTTGATTATCTGAGACTGAAAATTATGTCAAACATACCTTTTTAGCACTAAGAGCTGATTTCGAAAAGCAAAATATACCCCTCTCATCAAATGAAATAGACACGTAAAAAGTAATTAACGAATAAAAAAAGTTTTGTCGCACCTTTTAAAGAGTGTAACTGTTACAGTTCCTCCGCAGAAAAAATCCTCCATCGTTTTCAAAAAAAATAATAATAATAATAATAATAATAATAATAATAAAATAAATAAATAAATAAATAAAAGTACAAAGAGCATCAAAACACATTTTATCAAAGAAAGAAAAAAAAAAGAAAAAAAAACTCGTCCGTTAATAAAATGTCTCGAATTTCACTTTTAATCCGTTGCCAGTTGTTAAATATAAGTAAAGAATAAAATTTTCTCGTTTTGTTTTGTTACAAAAAAAATCGTCTGCCAAAAAAAAAATAATAATAATAAAAAATAAAATAAAACAAATGAATAAATTCACAAAAAATCGTCTGCACAGTCAGTCATTTTTTTTCTGAACCTGCATTTCCGCCATGTTTGCGGAGTCGGAGTCGGAATCAGAGTCCTCACAGAAGATTACTCAGAAAAGTAATTTACAAACATTATTTATCAAAACGATTTTCTTACAAAGTTAGTTTGAAGGAAATCCGACTTTAAGTTCAGGATCAACATTCAACTTAAATTCCCCGTAGACGCTAATGTTAATTTTTTTTTTTTTCTGAACGGTTCAAATCAAAAAGCGAAATATGGGAATGTATGGGAAAGCCTCTCCGAGATCTTTCAAACAAAAAAAAGTTTATTGCTTTCGGACGGTTCACTTAAAAGTTATTAGGTGCGGGAAAAGTTGCTTGAACGGTTCAATGTTGAACGAAAAAATGCTCAAATGGAAAATTTAAATACGGTAATGAAGTATCCTTGCTGAGATCCTTCGAACAAAAAAAAGTTATTTAAATCGGACTGTTCCTTCAAAAGTTATTAGGGGTGACAGCTTGTTTGAACGGTCCAATGTTGAACGAAAAATTGTTCAAATCGAAAAATCAAATATGGGAATGAGCTGTACTCGCCGAGATCTTTCGAACAAAAAAAAGTTTATTCCATTCGGACGGTTCACTCAAAAGTTATTAGGTGGAGAAAGGTTGCTTGAACGGTTCAATGTTGAACCAAAAATGTTCAAATTGAAAATTTAAATAAGGGAATAAAGTATCCTTGCCGAGATGCTTCGAGCAAAAAAAAGTTTGTTTGAATCGGACTGTTCATTCAAAAGTTATTAGGGGTGACAGCTTGTTTGAACGGTTCAATGTTGAACGCAAAATTGTTCAAATCAAAAATGTAGATACGGGAATGAAGTATCCTTGAAAAGATCTTTCGAACAAAAAAAAGTTTGTTCAAATCGGACTGTTCACTCAAAAGTTAGCATCCCGGGACAGGTTGTTTGAACGGTTCAAAGTTGAACCAAAAATTGTTCAAATCGAAAAATCAAATATGGGAATGAGCTGTACTCGCCGAGATCTTTCCAACAAAAAAAAGTTTGTCCAAATCGGAATGTTCATTCAAAAGTTATTAGGGGGGGACATACAGACCGACCGACCGACAGACCGACCGACCGACCGACACACAAATTCCCCATCTCAATACCCTACTTTCAAATTTTTAATTTTTCGATATTCATTTTACCTTTTTATTTTTTTAACTTGGCGATATTCTTTGGACTTGGCGATATTTTTTTAACTTGGCGATATTTTTTGGACTTGGCGATATTTTTTAGATGCATTAAGCTACTTTTAATACTTTTTTCGTCTTTTTTTTAAATTTTAACGGGAAAGTAGGCTAAAAAGGAAGACATAACCAAAGGTTTACTCACTTTCCGGTAGTGTACAGACGTTTACTATAAATGGTTACACAATGCATAACTTGGGTTTCTCACTCCTTCTTGGAAATATTTAAGCTTAAAGAAAAGCCATAAGGCAAAAACATGCGATTTTGGCCATCTTGGCAGCCATTTTTCCCATAAACGGGGGGAGGGGCGGTAGAAACTTTAATTTTTTTTTTAAACAAGCCACTGATATGTTAGCTATTCACAGGAAAAGAGTTTACTTTTGGTTATTTCTTCCATTAAAAGATATCCTGCTGACAGTGTATGCATGTTTTTCGCGACGACCATATGCTTTGTTCCCCCTCTCATGGACTTAAAATTAATTAAACCAACAAATAACGATATATTTATTACTAGCTGTATTATCTACCCAATATGTCATGAAATTTAATTTATTAAATCATTGAACAATAAATTAGATAATTGATGAAAACAAGAGATAGTATTTCTCTGATGCCTGAGCATTATGCATTCATATTTATAAAGCACTAAATACTTTCTTGAGAAATTAATTAACATAAATGAGCTCTAAATATTTATATTATAAGCAATACTCAATCTTGTGATTGGGATATTCCTGTTTTTAATTGCAGAATTTCTTGAATATCGCATGAATATCAGGAAGATAAATGAGGTCTTTTCGTTTGACGTAGGATATTTTATGACAAATTTCATTTGGTGGGCTACTAACTGAGCATGGTGATAAAGAGCTATTAATTTCAGCATCGAATTCCATTTTACCTTATTAACAGTAAAATATTTACAAAATAATTAAATAAATAATCTATGTACATAAAGGACTACTTTTGTATGAAAGGATGTACGTCCGGGGTAATCTTCAAAACATCTAGACCGATTTTAACCATTTTTCCACCGTAGATAGCTACATCAACAGGAATCAGGATAGGCTATAATTTATTTCTAAAAAACTTAGTTTTAAAAAGTTAGTATGGAAAACAGTAAATTTCGTGTAATTTCCCCATTGAATTAGTAAATTTTCCACCCATTGTTGCAAAAATTAGTTGCCTCTCAACAACAATATTAATAGTAATCATGATGAAATTTTTGAACCAAGGCTTCTCTGGAGTAAGTATGAAATTTATTGCTTACTTAGGATTTTTATATTCATCTATGCCAATAATCGATACTGGGTTAAATAAAAAGAGATTCGATATCGGCAACAGTTAGAAAATAGAAAATAATTTTTTGGAAAATTACACGGATAAAATAAATAACGCATTTAAGTTTGATTTCACGTTCTCCTCCACACCCAGTTAATCTACTGCATGGTCACAAAAAATACCTTTGAGAAACATGATTCTACTGAGCTTAGTTCAGGGGTGGCCAACCTTTTTATTGAGAGTGCCACTATCTGAAGAGAAAAAACTCAGCGTGCCACATTGTGTTTTTCCAACAAACTAAATATTTTTATTATATTAAAAATAGATTATTTGTTGACTGACTATGCAATGCTTCTCCAAATAAAACACTTTTTTCGCGTTAATCTGAGTAATTGAAATTAAAATGATAATACAAATAAAACAAGTCCGAACTTAAGAATTATCGTTAATAAACACTTTTATAGGTTCTGTCAGTTTTGTTATGCTTACAATAGAAAAAAAAAATCATGAAACATTCTATTCTAAAAATAAACAGTCTGGTACTTAATGTGGTTTATGAGTCTGTATCATTTTTACCAAGACTTTAATTTTAGGATTAGTTCTAAGAGTTTTAAGTGTTTCAAGAGCTATCAATTAATATTCAACGGTATTTAGATTTTTATGCATTCATAACAAAAAATGTTTGTTTCGAAACGGATTTTGAACCAAATCTACGACAGCACGAGACGGCTAAAATGTGTAAATGCGAAAAAAGTTTGGTTGACTCAAATTTCCAAATTCTATATAACGTGGATGACTTTCTGTTGAAGTAAGCTGTTATATTTAAATTACCAATGCAAAAAGTCAGTAATTCCGATTTGGACTTCAGGAAGGTAACAAGTAGTGTCGCAGAGAAATAGATAAAGAATGTGAAAAGATCAGCATTTTTTGTATCATCTTGAAAATCATCAAACCTAACACTGAATGAATACTTAAAATAGGTGTAAAATTTTCTTCATATATCATTGGAAAATTATTAAATTTGGGTTGCTACATCAGTATTAATTTTAAATGTTTTATTCTGTTTTCTCCAAGAGAGAAAGAAACTGAAGTTTCATTATAAAAGAATGTAGATGGCCTAACTGGTTTAGGAAACATATTTTCTGTATAATCTTAAATTTTTATTACTTAAACGCCTTATAATAAATAGTTAAATTCAATTGCTATTCTTCATTTCTAAGTAACAAGTCCTCATTGCTTTCCTTCCAGATATTAAAAAAAAAACTCTCCCTAAAATTCTAAAGCCCTTCAAAGAGCCCTGTACCTTAGCAATTTTCATTATGAAGGTTCTAGTATTTTTTTTTTCTGAATGCCTGGAGTTACTAGTTTCCATAGATATCTAAAACTTTTATATTGCATGAGTACAATTTTTTATAAAAAATGATTAAATAACATCATTTTTTTTAGTATTTTGACGTGGCGGATAAACTTTGAGGGCATGTATCTCAGAAAATAAGTGGAGCTCGAACCTAAAAATTTGGACTTTTCCATGCCTCTATGTGTGCCAAATTAAAAGAAAATCCGAGTCGGTCGTGCGACCGCCATTCGGTGAGTTAGTATGGAATCACTCACATACAAACAAACCCACATGTAAAACTTATAAAAGCGTATTAAAAAATGCTGAATGACTAAATTTAGTCAATAGTTCGGGAAATAAATATCATTTCCGTAGAAAACAATAAAAGCTGCATAAAAAATAACATTAAAGCAAGAGGTGTAAAACTGGCAACAGCAATTTCAGCAGTGATTTTTTTTTTTTTTCTTTTCCCAATATGGCATGTTCCACGCACGTTATGATTATTTCCCCGCCTTGAATTTCGGTTGATAATTCAAACCGTCAAAACACTTCGTGCTTCAAGAAATTATAGTTTTGACTATTTCTATACCACTTGTTTGCCATCGAGACTGTAAGCTCAATAATACCGGAGATCTTGTTATATTCGAATTAACAGATGTAGTTAGTAAAAATGTCCACTCATGGAACTTGATTTGAAACACGTGTTTTCTCCTTTTGCCAATTCCCAAGAGACCTGCACCCCAACGTATTTCACGCTGCTATTCTACTTACTCGAGGAAATGGCCAAACAGGTTACATTGACGTCAATCCTTTCTCCCCCTAATTGAAGGATCCTTCTTCTTTTTCCAGGAACAGGATTGCGCCCCTTCAGGTGTGAAATCGCGTCCGAATGAAGCGCCATGTCCGAGAGCGTGTCCGGCGGCATCAGCTGAGAGTGTCCACTCGGTGCTAGTTGACCACAAGACGATGCTTCGCCCCTATGTCGTATTCTTCTTCTGCTTTGGCTGCCTTTGGACCACGGCGAGGACAGATGTCCAGCTCATCACCAGGGAAGGTAGGTGAACTAGATATTAATTCATTAAAGTAGGTTTCAATCTATAGAGAAATTAGGTCCGTTAAACGGACCCTTCTCGGAATTGAAGAGCTTGGAGAATGAAGGGGCTGAAAAATGAACACTCTGGACAATAGTAAGCAATGAATACAGGCAATCAAATAAAACTTGGTACAAAAAGTAGATATCATTAGACCGATTTCATACGCATACTAACGACAAAACCAGAAAACAAAAAAGCTGCTGCAAAAGAAATTTGAACTTTAATTACTCGCAATTTCTGTTTTGTCGCTTAACCCCTCCATCTCACAAGCCCTTCAATTCGGAAACTCAAAACGAACCCTTCACAAAAGGTGAGCTTCAAAATCGGACCCTTCAAACTGTAATTGTTTTTCACAAAGTAGACATTAGTTTTCACGAACTTCCAAACTATTTTTCACAAAATTCTAAACTGGTTTTCCCAAATTCCAAAAACAGCCCCCTGACAAAAAGTCTCGGATTGACCCCTGACATTCTCGTTTAATGGCCTTTAATTACAACTACGGCAATTAGGCAAAAATGTAGAATAGGGTGCTTAGCGACTTGCTTGCTTTCTACCCTGGCGAAGCAGACACATATTGTTTACATCGCTACCATGTTTGCTCTTCGTTTTGCATTTTTGCAGAAATTTTAAGGGTTTTTGATGACTTAATGTGGGATATTTTGATTCTCCAAATTGTGAGTCACAACCGTTTTATGCTTCCAATATCAGCAAGACCGATATACATTAGCTCTCAGTCTTTGGCGTCCAAAAGTTTGGCAACATTCGGGAAAATTGCCAAGACTCCACTTATCAAAATCTTTCCCTTTGAATAGTTACAATTCCCTCGTCATAGCCAAATTTTGTGCAGTAATCGTTTAAATAATAACTGCAAGGCAGTGGCGTACATAGCGGCGCAAGGGGAGGGCGTACAATGCAGAAAAATAGCACTATAAGTTACACGGGGAAATTTTTTAAATAGTTCAATTGAGGGGTGGAGGGCGCACTTACAAATCTTGCGGAGCAGCGCAACTAAGTCTATGTACGCTACTACTGCAAAGCTATATATTATTGAAGAAGATAGTATCTTGTGGAAGAACGAAAGCATTCTTACTACTTACGCACATTTTCTTTGGTGTCAAAATATTTCACAACAATTGAAAAAAAAAGGAAACAATCATAGTTATTAAAATTTTCCCCAAAAAAAGTCTCAAAAAAAGTCCGAAATATTTGCTCTCAAATTCATCTGCAGTTTTTTCAGACATGAGAAATTGCTGCAAGTTTTCTTTATAGAAATCAAACGTCATGTAGTCCCTCTTTCAAATTGGCAGTCTGACAACCCCTGCGCCGGAGCAGCAACTCTCCCCTCCTCACCATCCCCTGCTTGACATAATGGTGAAGGAGCCCACACTTATTGCAATTCATCATTACGCAAAACACGATTTGAATTCGAGATGCCGAAATTCATTTTTTTTTTTTTGAATCATTTAGGAAGTTAGATACCAGTTTTATATAGATTAAAAACAAGATTGAATTCAGTAATAATTTTCATTGAATTGCTAAAGAATCAAATTTTCACTACATCATTTTTTGTCGAGAAGAATTTTTCTATTTCAACACATATACGATTGATTTTTCTTCTTCACCGCTTTCTGTTCTTCCACAGAGTTGAAATCTTTTCACAGCAATATCGTATTTGTTGCGTTTTCAATTTAATACCCAAAAAATATTTTTCTTTCATTCAAAGAATAGGTGGTTTCTCAGCGAAAGTAGATGCTCTTTATTTCACTAAGAACGAAAACGATGTTCGAAAAAAAAAATCTTAAGCATCGGAAAAATGCTTGAAATAAATTTGTGCCAATTACCCCTTTTGAAAAATATGTTTTCACAAATAAAAGCAGTTTTTTGACTATAACGTCCAAGAAAAGCAGTAAACACTCAGAAATTATCGCAAAAATAGATCAGACCACCTGTGAAATGCTCTTTCAAATCATAGTAATTTAATTCTCAGTTCGTCAAATGTAGAACCCAAAGAATAATAGAATCTCATCTATTTTTATTCAAATGTTCTAAAAATTCTAAAATCTGTAAAAAGAAGCACGGGTCCTCTTTTTCGAACGTAAAATAAACACTCTTTGTACATTCTGCATTATTACTAAAAGTAAAATTTCAAAATAATATGCATTTGCCATGCCTCGTTAGAATTTGAACGCCAAAAACGCTCATTAAAATTCCCCCGTGTTTTGAGGAAAATGAGCTCAAAGGGTGGCTTCATGTTTCGTCGCGGACGAAAAAGTAAATCCATTTTTCGAAGCAAATTATCATCCTTTCTCTGGCATTCTGGAATGTGCCAAATATATCACGAATTTTTTTTTTTTTTAATTTATTTATATGGTTTTCATCGCAACAGATAACCGGAAATAGAAGAAGCATCGCTCGTGTGTCCAAGTAAATTTTTCTCTGCCTGATCTGCAAAAGATCAAGTTGTGCTAACTGTGTCGTTTGTTCGTTCTTTTTTTTTTTTCGCAGTCGATCGTGTAAAGTCTCTTTGACTTTTGAGATAACCATGAAAAGGTTCCGTTTCAGTTAGAAATTTAGTCCAGTCAAAAATCTAATTTTTTTCTTTCTTGTATCATGTCAAACATCTGTACTACATTTGTCTTCAACAGTAGAATTCCAAAGAAGCCATTTTGATTGTTTGGGTGATATTGGTATAACGCATATTTAAACCATAAATATAGGAGAAAGGGGGAGCTAACTACAGTTATCAATAATAAACGAATTTTCATGTTGTTTAAAAAGTCGTAACATTCCAAGAAATTGTGTCATTTTATACACATAATGGTTCTCCGAGTTGAAGTTAAAAATCAGCCAAAACGGCGGGCAAAAGCTGGAAAACTGGAAACGGCGTCAAAATTTTCAAATGGCTATAGTAAGCTGGTACGCAGCCCCTCTGGAAGAAAGCAAAACTTTCAACAGATGCTTTGTTAAAATTTACTTTTTTAGGTTTTAAATTTTTGACTTTGGGAAGGTTTTTAATTTGTTTCTTCTGTTAATGAACGCCTCAAACAGTAAAGAAAAAAGTATTGAATTTGGATAAATCATCAATATGCATGGTTTGAATTATTGTTAAAATGTTTGCATCCATAAGCTTTTTGCATTGCGAAAGGCGTTCCTTGTAACGCCGAGACACAAGTATGCAGTATTCCTGCGCATTTGCACTTTTCATTTTGAGAGTGCGTTGAATTTCGCGTTGCTTTATTGTTTTGATTCGATTTTTGTTTTTATCTTAATTGCTTTTCCTTGGGGCACTTTTTTTTCTCCAATAGCGGCTCTGATGGACTGGTTATGAGGACAACCGCTGTAATTCATCAGATCAAAATATGCTTGTCTTTCTGCTTTTCCTTTACTTCTGAGCGATTTACATTTAATCATTCTTCTGATAAATAAAATGCAGAGCTCCTTTTTTCGCATCCTAATTCTATATGTAGAGTTGACTGTGATCATATCCTTTTGTAAATTGCATGCTCTAATTATATAATGATATGGTATTTGTGCAATATAAAACCACGAATTAAATCCAAGCAAAATAATAAACGATAAGTCGTTTGAGCATTTAAGGTCTTGCATAACTTCTTTTTATTCTGAATTTACAATTTTAATTGACAACTTACAGTAATATTAGTAAAGGAAAAAGATATTTTGCAGCGGAGTGCGTTACGTTTGTGGAATAAGTTACTCTTCATTGCTTTGATCTGTATTTAGAAGTCAGATTGAAGGAAAATCTTCTCACATGCTTAATGCATCGGAGAAATCAAATTCTGCTGTGCTGACACATGCGTTGTGATTTGGAATAGATGCAAGAAAGAAATCTACTTCCATTTTGAAATCGTTTTTTACACCAGATGCAAAAAAGAAGGGGGTTTTAGTTTGTCGTGTATTTGTGTCTTTGTCTGTGGCATCGTATCCAAATAGATGAACCGATTCTGATTTTTTTTCTTTTGAAAGGTTACTTGATCTTAGCTAGGTCTCGTCTTTGTAGAAACTAAGTTACCAGTGACCTAAATTGTTAGCCAAATTAGAATTCTTTCTCAATTTTGGTAGTGACAACTTACGCACAGGTTTAAAATATTGATACCAATAGAGAGAATACATTTTTCTGGCCAAGATGGAATTCGCTTTCACTTTCAAGTTATATAGAACTGGAATTGCAACCTTTTCTAGCAAATTATTTTAAATACCATTCTGATCATTTTCAAAGAATTCAGGGGTAGAAATTTAGAAAAATAAGTCACAGGTCCAACAAACCAATATCTACAAAATTTCACAGGTCTGTAAATGTGTTTTAGTGGCCTATACTCGCATCTTGATGTCAAATAATGAAAAGTTCAAGTATCGCGCAAAAATATATATAAAAAAAAAAAAAATTAACATCAGAAATGGAGTCAGTTTTCAATAGAAATGTTTGAGCAACTGAGGAAACAAGCATTTTCCCATTCACCAATACTGGTAAGGAAATTGAGCCAATAAAAACTAATATTTATTTTTGCATGGGAGGGGGGGGGGGCATAAAATGGTTAAAAAAGTATGTTGCAATGCTGTAGACATTTTTAACCGTCATTTCTTGCAAAGAAAACCGAAATACTGTCGGCCCCGCTTAAACGAGTATTGTCGGTTTCAAGAAATATTATTCGATTAAACGGGGTATTGGATTAAGCGGGGATCTTTAGCATTACGTCTATTTTATTCGTATAAGTGGGGTATTCGTTTATCCGTTACCCGATTAAGCGGGGACGACAGTATTGAAAATCAAAGGGCACAAATTTTCTATAATAACGATGATGCTTATAATTTTTGAAAAGGAAACAGGAATATAACTCCACTGATCCTGTGGACCGCTAAAATTTACATAATGCTGGTCTAGAGGAATTTTTCGGGTCCCCGACTAGCGGACGACTGTTAATTTCGAGCCCTGGGATTGGCAACAATTTTATTATTGGCAGACAAAGGGGCTCCATGATTTAAAATTTTTATCTGTATTTGTGTTCTATTTGTTAACAAATAAAATTCTTAGAATTCAGTTCAGTAGCACTTTTATAGAAAAAAGACTTATAGTTTTCCCTCTTTATGTTTATTATTTTTTATGACTAATAAAACTAAAAAGTGATTTTCCTATTCGTCTTTTCCAATGTGGTCTAGAAACAATTTAAATATTTAAATTTTATGTGTGCTCTAACTATAAATATAAGGTTTTCAGTTTTTGTTTCATATTATTTTTTGTAAGAATTCGTTGTCGAATAAATTTACAGTCATAATTGGCAAACTTTGAAAAATAACGCGGAGGAAAAAGATCGTCTGCATAGTAAAATTTAGTATGCTTTAATGATTTACTTTAGCCTGCATTCATTAACCTTCGTCTCCTCGTCAATAAGGGTGATGAAGGAAAAAAAGTCGTAGTTTATTTCTAAGATTAAATTAAATTCTTCCTCTACTGGTAGAATGTTATGTGTGATGGATATACTGAATAAATTTATCTTCTTGGTTTATTGTTATTACTATTATTATTTAGGGACTCGTTTCTTCTAAAAATTCAGTTTTTTTAAAGCCTTAAGTGGCAATTTCGAACACATGACATGAATGACCAAAGAGCGCTAGCTCTTTCCTTCATTACGCTTTGATGGAATTCATTGAGATTTTAGATAGTGATGGATGTAGTGTTGTTTCTTGAACAAAACAACTCCAGGCCAAGAGACACTTTTGAAAAGGGTGCTTACCTTCAAAAAAAAGTCACTTGTTTTTGTTATATTCCAGAATGGACAGTTTTCAAGACTCACGATCACGAGTCTTCACAACATCACGATCGCAAAAAAAAAAAAAAAAAAAAAAAAAAAAAAAAACGATCTTTCAAGAAAATAACTCCCCCCCCCCCCCGTCTGCAAAAATCAATTTTCTTCAAAATTATTAACGATCATTAGCATAGAAAGTTTCCTAAAGACTGAACAGAAAAAAGTATTTTACGAGAAAAGTGACATCGTTGAGGAAGTAACACGAGTTTCATGCATCGCGTGAGGAACGGAAGCTCTAAATATAACGGCAATTTAGAAAAGGTGGTTTATTGCTTTTAAAAGGGCAATTGTCAGTAGCGGATTTTAGGGGGCGCCCACGGATGTCGGGCTTCTCCCAAAGTTATTTTAAAATTTTACTAGGGTAAGTGCTCCAGTAGTCGGCTAGTCTCCAGTAATCGGCCACAATGACATTAAACTCTTCATAAATAGTACATTTTTAATTCAAAATTAGATATGACGCATTCACACATGTACCTATCCTCAATCATCAACCAGTGGCAGTTAAGTTTTGGGTACTTTTTTTTTTTTTTGAATTAGTAATGAGTCATTTCATTTTGAATGGTGTTCCCGTCATCCACGATTGCGATTCTGCTTATTTTTCAGCCAAGATGATTCTGTTGCTGACTACTGGAGCATTTACTAGTGTTGACAACAGCTTGGATTTCAACATTTTTTTTTTTTCAATTTCTGAATTAAGTAGGTGATTCACTATCAGAAAGGTTCATTCTAAAGTTTTACCTTGTTTTTGTTGCTGTTTTGATAGCTGCAGTTTTAGTTTGGCTCTAGGTTAGCCAAGATCAACAAAAGATCTCTTAAATGGCCGACTACTGGTGCTGTTACCCTATATATATATGTATATCTATCTGCATGGTCGTAAATAAGGATGAAAGTCACTCCATTAAAAATTTCCCGCTGCGCCACTGAATAGAACCAACGCCCTTGTATACAAGGGCGTTGATAGAACGCATCAACCCCTATACCATTACCCCCTATACCGCCTTTTACCCTATACCATTAACTATTTTTTAATTTCTTCATAACATAAGTAAACATTTTAGACCTACTTCTTAAAAAAAAAAAAAAAAAAAAAAAAAGCACATGCATACACATACAAAGCATATTTGAATAAAATCACTTTGGTTGACTATGGGAGTAGTATTGCAGTTAGGGATCAGTGTAAAGCAGTGGTTCTCAACCTTTTTACAACTACCGCCCCCTTTGGGATTGAAAATTGCTTCAACGTCCCCTTTAAGAACCGGCGTAAAACTGGAAGGGGGAGGGGAGGTAAAGCAATTTTTTTGACTGGTTTAACTTTATAATTTTGCCCAAACAGATTATTGGAAAATGACTGTGGAACAGAAAAACTTATGCTTAATGTTTTTTTTTCTTTATACAATTATTTTTTTTTAAAACCGAGCATCTTTTTCCTCTGAAAAACTGTTTTCAAAGGGATAATCAAGTACCTAGAATGGGACCATTGAATGAGGGAACTATTTTTAAGGTAAATGAGAACAACACGGTTTAGAAACAAAAATGAACCATTTTCAACATTTTTATTTGAAAACAAATATATTTTGAAAAATACACTACGTTCAGATAGTTCCTTGACCAGTCCGATTCCAAACATTGTGCTCAGTGTTGTTTTCATGAACTTGCAACTACACATCTCCTATTTATTACGTACGGATATAGGATTTTACTGTGGAACGACAATAACAAAGCCAGAGACTTTCTAATTTTCCCATGAGCGACAAAGACTTGAAACTATGACCCATACCTGTCACCTTGAAAGATTATAAATCAAGTTTTAATAAAAAAAAAACTGAAATAAGTTGAATTTAAAGTTTACAAGATAAGTTAATTTTAAAGAAATTCTTTTTTAATAATTATTGCCTTGAACGTTAGATAACATAACAAGAGTTAGAAGTATACCTTTGGCGACATCAGAGTAAAGATGGCGGTGAGATATTGGGAATATCCCCCGAAATTAGCATTAAAAGCGAAGTCTTACAAAATGCAGTTTCTTTAATCTTAGGTAGTGATGTTGAGACTTGGGTTCAGATTCAGCAACTGGTGAAACATTCAAAATTGATGCAATTTTAGGTAACGTTAACTAGGGAGAAAGAGGTCTCTCTTAATGGTTTTTCAAAATTGAAGTTGTTTTAAGACTAAGTTTATCAATGTTAGGGAGTCAGAGCTATTTCCAGTGTTCTCTGAAATTGAAGTACAAAAAACGCAAGCTAAAACTCTGAAGAATGCGATTGCTAGTTATCTTTGGTGTTGCTAGGGGCACTATGCTTTAACGGCACAAAGAGTCTGTCAAGTCAGGTAGCTCTCATCTAGACAGTTTTAGAAACTGACCTCGTAAAAACGCAATTTTAGGCTCTGTTTGGTCACGATTGGAGAAGAGACGAGTAGTTCGGAATTCCCTCCCTTCATCGAAATTTTTTAAAAATGGATATCAATAAAACACATTTTTTGGCTATTTTAGGTAGTTACACTATGGGAGGGGGCACCCACCTCGAAAAACCTTTTTGAAATTCAAGTGTTATTGGCAAATTGTTGGCCATTCTTCATGACATTAGGAGAAAGATCAGGGTTCGGGACATACCCCAAGAAAATAAATGTTAAAGCTATCCTTTAGCGACATAAAAGCGGAAGATTTCTTGCCTCCCCTGCCCGAAACAAGTTCTTTATAAGCTTATTTCAAAATATACCCATCGCCCCTTACCGCCCAAAATAAGTTCATCGCCCCCCTGCCGCCCAAAATATGTTCACCGTCCCTCAACATCTTACCACCGCCCACCGGGGGGCGGTATCGCCCCCGTTGAGAACCACTGGTGTAAAAGAATACATAAAAAGTCATAGGTTTTCGAAATCAAAGGTACATAATGTCACGATTCGTTTATTAATTCTTCTTTGATAAAAAAAGGGGTTAGTCCATTTTTGTTAACATTTTGTTTGAATCACTATGACAATGTTTCTAAGTATTACCGTGCATTATTATACCAATGTGGTTGAATTAAAATGTTGAAAAATCTGCACTTTAGATTGCTTGAAGGTTTTTTTAAAACAATTTAAAGGACCCCTTATGTGAGGGGGGGCACTTATTACTTTTTCAGGACCACCCCCCCCCCAAAAAAAATATTTCTGCATCCGCCCCTATCTTAAACTCACTCATCTCTATGGATGTATTATACTGATGTTACTTTTTAGATAACTAGATAACGAGTTTACTTTCTTTGCTTTCAGACTTGAAACCCAGCATCGACGTCTTCACTCAAGGGAGCGTGAGATCGTTTGGTCAACTACTATTTGACATCCAGAGATATCAACTTATTGTGGGAGCCAGGTAAGTTCTCAGTGATCTCTAGTGTGGCTCTGATATGTTAAGCTACAACTTTGAAATTTAATACAAGTTAGTTTGGACCCTAAGGGATGTGTGCTCTTTGAACCGTTTCTTTAAAAGTAGTTTTATTATGAGAATTTTTATCAAGCTCTTTTTGTCTTCGAGTAGGTGTGAGTTTTTATTTTATTTTAAATAAAATGAACTTTTGACTGAAATTCCGTTTTCTGTTTGAAGGGAAGCATGATTTTAGTTTTGTTTTGATTGTAACGCGTATTTTAATTTGATTCTTTCTCACAAGCGTTTTAAATCTTTTGAACCAACAAATATTTTACAGCAATCTTCGGGGTTCAGTGAGCAGCATCGAGCAAGGAGAGGAGACCGCCCCCCCCCCTCCCCGAAGAAGTGTTCTGAAATTTTGTATTAAATAAATTTAAACCTTTTACCAACAACTTGCATTCAAGCTTAATTTTCTAAATTAAGTAGACCTTCCTGCCCCGTAAGGAATATTTCCCTTTCTCATGTCCAGGTATTCCCCACTCCCTCCCCCTACGTGCCCTAATTCTGTACCTGTGAAGTAAGTAAGAGAGCTTTCAGTATTTAGAGTTGGAAGGAAATCGCTTTCGAAGCATTAAGGAAGTAAAAAACTTTTCAATCGTAAATCGGCGAAGAGTTGCGTTTATCCTTAGGGGTTATCCCTAAATTGTCACCTCTTTTTCAACGACTTTGACCCTTTGCTCCCCTTCCTTGACAAAGTCTCAAACGTCAACTTATCTCACCTCCACCACGTCGCATTGTGACATGTCGCACTAAATTACATACTTTTGAAAGGAAGGAGTTAAGTCCCACTTCTTATTAGCCTCTTCCTTCCACAAATTGTCTATAACCTCCTCTCCCCTTTAAAGCTTGGCATCATTTGTAGATGACCTCTTCTGAAGCCATTAATTAAAACAAAACAATAGTTTTAATGTTTTTACTTCATTTATTAATTTTGTATTGTTTCGTCATTTCTTTTTCGCAGAGATTATTTATTTAGACTGAGCCTCGAAGGGCTAAAAAAATTAGAAGAAGCTCATTGGCCTGCTGATTCCGAAAATGTCACCACTTGTCTCTTGAAAGGAAAAAATGAGGTTAGTTTTCCATCTGTGGTCCATACTTTTTCTGTTTTACAAAGAAACTATCATAATTAGTAGTGCAGTTTGATCTTCAAGTAAACAGCAACGCTAATTTGAAACATATGAAAGATGTTCAGAAAATCGAAGTATTGCTAGTGCAGAAGCATAGTAATCAGTTCATTACAATCTCTACGTACATCTGTTCATCTGTCTGATTTGAAGATGTATATGTCTGTCTATTTTGTAAAAACAAAAACAAATAAGAAAGAAAGAAAATCTTTTTTCTCATGTAACTGCTGAGTTGGTTCTTCATTGTTGGCAATTTCTAATTCTAACAAAAATACGATTACGCTTTAACTCGAAATATTTTCATTTTTCAAAGAATTTGTTATCATGTACTTCCGTTAATGCTTCAAAAAAGAAATGCTCTTATGTTTAGGAGGATTGCCGCAACTACATCAAAGTGCTTGTCAGCTATGGAGGAAAGCTCTTCACTTGTGGTACGAATGCTTTCATGCCCGAATGTTCTTGGAGAGAAGTAAGTTACAATAAAATCCTTAGCGGTTGTTATTTTTTTATTTGTGCCTTTTTTTTTTTTTTAATTAAACTATTACGTTTTGAAAATTGTTTTTCTTTTAACCATTAAAAATGAATTTCAAAAATAAACCGGGCGAGTACAAATGATGGACCCGATTTTAAAAAATCCTTTTTTTGAAACTGCTGCACACATTACAGTAAGTGGTACATGAATGCAAAGAGAAATGCACCCTTTTTTTTTTCCAGTCACAAAAATTCGATATACGATCCTTTTTTTATGCTACAAACGTCCATCTGACACAGTTCGTTCCATGCGCCGTTTGGTTCCTTTTATAGGTAATGTTAAAAACTTTGTTAATCAGCCGCCGAAGCTGAAGAGACTTCAAGAGCCCCCTTTGACAGAGTGATAGCACAACAATGTGCAACATTACGCACCATTGATGGAGTGAAGCTACAAAATATATGGAACGAACTGGATCACAGCTTAGACGTATGCAGTGTGTCAAGAGAGTCAGACACCAAAGATTTTTAACTGAAAAAAAAAAGTGCTTTGCATATACAGTATAACCTCGATTTAACGATTGCCTAGGGACTGTGAAAAATTATCGTTAAGTCGAGGATATCGTTAAATCGGGAAAGCAAAAATATAAGCTAAACGGCTTAAAATATTGATAATTAAGTGAATGCTTACACAAGATCTTTTGCTTCTTTAAGAAAACCATGCATTTATATTATTTTAAAAAGTATTTCATTGATGTTTGTGTTGTTTTCTCGGATTTAGAAAAACAGTTTCACTTGTTTTGACTTTTCTCGATTGATCACTCTCCTTTCAAGGACTAAAAAATTTTTGTTTGGAATGCTAGAAGTTTGGAAGTTACTAAGGGATGAATCTTCTTACTATCAGGACATACTAATAAAATAGTTTTTAGTGCTTTTGCTAGTAAAATAGTTATAGAATTTTTTTTTTTAAATAGATACTACTGTATTTTTGATGAGAGATAATTTGTCCATGCCCGATATCATCGTTAAATCGAGGAAAGCTATCGTTAAATTGATGAAGTTTAACATTAAATTCAAGGCATACGAATCGGGACCAGTGAAATCTATCGTTAAATTGAGGAAATCGTTAAATCGGGTATCGTTAAATCGAAGTTATACTGTATCTCTTTACTTTGATGCATCACATGGGCAGTAGTTTCGAAAATATGATTTTTTGCAATCCTTTTCATCATTTCTGTACCTCAGAACCAGACTAACGTAAGTCCATTTTCGTCATTTTTCGGTAGAGGGGAAAAACGATTGTCGAATACATCGTTTTTCCCCTCTACTGAAAAATGATGAAAATGGACTTATGTTAGTCTGGTTCTGAGGTACAGATTTGTATGCTGTTGCTCTGTTAACTTAACCTTCGACATTGGCAATGTTTGCCTCCCTTTCGGGTAATAGGGAAAAGTAATTGCAGAGAGTTTGAATTGAAACACTTTTGCAAAACGATTTTAGAAATTACCCTATTTGATTCAGCGCCAATTAAAGTTAAACCGCGAAGAGATGGCGAGAGAAAATAGGTTTTACTAGCGAGAACGCACGACTTCACTGCTTATGCGTTCTCGCCGATCCAACCTATTTCAAAATGAAGTGGTCCGTTTCCGCTTCCAGTCGACCTGCTATCTCCTCGCGGTTTAACTGTACCTTTCCATTTTTCTCGGAAAAAAAATCGACATCGT
Organism: Uloborus plumipes; assembly: GCA_038373865.1. NCBI lineage: Eukaryota > Metazoa > Arthropoda > Arachnida > Araneae > Uloboridae > Uloborus > Uloborus plumipes. Next base: position 28,783 of record JAXGGA010013996.1, read on the forward strand.
CAATGTCGAAGGTCAACTTACCAGAGGAGAAGCAAACTCGCCCTATATGTATCTACCATGAGTTTCGATTCGACGAACAGAAACACTACACGAAGTTTTTAAGTGCTGTGTATTTGTTGTTCCAGATCAATGCGGCACGCACCGTTTTACAGTGGGTGGAAGGCACGGCCAAATGTCCGTACAGTCCTTACGCCAACAACACGGCCCTCATGACGTCCAGCGGGGACTACTACACAGCCTCGACCATCGACTTTTCGGGCAGAGATCCGGTCATTTACAAGATCATGGGCAAACCACCCTTCCTCCGGACAGTGCAGTTTGATCCCAAATGGCTCAGTGGTCAGTATTTTTGAATGGTTTCCTTTCCTTTTTTTAATACAAAAAATGTTCCATTTGAATTAAAAAGAAATTTAATAAAAAAGCAATTTAAAACATGCTCAGAACTGTGGTACTATTGTCTTGCTTGTAAAGTTTCCTTTTTGCGATTGCAATTTATGGAAAGGATTTATGACTGCGTGCGTTATAATAAGATTTATAACTGCGCGCTCTATTTCTGTTAATTGCTCTCGTTATTCTAAATTAACATCATTAAAATTATCCATGTTTATTTCTTGCAGCCCTAGTATAGTCAAGGGTTACTGTTTTCCACGTTTCTTTAATAACGGTCAGACAATAAAAATCATATCGAAATGGGTCTGTGTTTATTTCTTAATGTTCGGTGAAACAGGTTGAGCTGAACTCAGGAAAAGTTACTAAATCTTATAGGTGTTCGGGAAAATATTTCCGGAATTGATTGAGCACCCAGGGGTGAATCTCATTTTTGCACTAAACTGCTCGACTAATACGTAAGTATTTACTGAAATTAAAAAAAAAATCAGTAAAAATTGCACAAAACTTTCTTACACGCCTGTTTGAGCTACCGACGGTTGGATTAGTGTCTTCCATGTTGTTTCAAATTTCTTCATATTCCAAAATTTAGATTTACGCTGCATCCCATTGATGCCCGATATTGAGCAACTTCCCTAGGGTGCATCATAAAGTTAAAATTTGGTGGATTTTTTTCCTGCGAGAAACATCGGCGGTACATCTGCGTTTTGGTGTGTTTCATATTCAATGGGCCAATTTTTCCTCCCAAGTTAACATGGTCTATATGCTGATTGATAGTTTTTTAAACAATCGATGTCGCAGGCGCGGATCCAGAGAGGGAGGAGGGCGGGCTTTTAAGCGAGCAAATATAGCATAAAAACTGCAGTTTTTGGGACTAATATTACGAAATAATTGCCAAACACCCTCATTTTGCACAAAAATTTAACACTTTGACCCCCCCCCCCTCCCATCCGAAAATGACCGCCTCCTTAACCAGAAGCTGGATCCGCCCTTTACGATGTCGATGCATATGTTGCACCTTTAAAATTTGTTAACTATATATTTTTTTCGCATTGTTAATTTTCTACAAATTTATATGGCCACGTCTTCCCCACGTTCTTTTCCAGTCCTTATTTTTATAGCAAATACTTTAGTGTCTTTGTGCCGGACATGAAACCTCATAACAAAATTGCACATCAACCCATTAACTTTCGTTGTCATAAAGTTTCTTTGGACAGTTGTCTACTTTTGATAATTAGATAGAATTGCAGAGTCTTACATTCACGCAGCAAGAGTGAAATAACGTGGTCAAGAGAAAATGCGTAAATTTTCTGACCGTCTCCGTTCCAGTGCTGTTGGAGTTTCGCAAACTCCGCATCAATCCGATCCCGCATGTAAGGTGCTGCCATCTCCCGGACAACGGTGTGAACAATGTCATTCGCGCACCCGCACATGAATGGAGAAGACGTTTTTCCGCAAGTGTTGAAAAATAAAATAAAATAAATGTTTCTAGACATCAAAATCTTCATTTTTTCTGCAATTTGCACTGTCAAAAATCAATTTTTCAGGGGGATAAATGCAAGAAGAAATATTTCTTTGGACTTGGTGCTCTAATTGTCACAAATTTAAAAAGTTGGCAATAAAATATAAAAAAAATTCTTCGCAGTTATTTTCCTGTCTATTTGTACAAATGCAAATAAGTGTTGCTCAAAGGCAGAAGACAAATCAGTAGTGTTTTTTTTTTCCAAGCTTTTCCAGCTACATTAAAGATTTTATTGCTTCTATTGAGATTGATAGACTTGAAAAAATTGAAGTGAAGAATGGTAAACTCATACTAGTATAGTTATTTTGGAAAAATTTTAGTAGGAATAGTTAATTTTTATTTTTTTATGTATCACTATATTTTTTTCTTGTAATTTAGTTTTCATTTGCTTATTTAGTGAAGAAATAAACATTTATTCATACACGTTCATCAGTCACATACTTTGATGTTTTTGATTAACAAAATATGAAGAAAAAGATTTCCCTTTCATATGATGGTTATTGACTATTTGTTACAAATTGGAAAAATATTAACACATGCAAAACGTTGGCTATAAAATTGTTAGATGTTCTTATTATAGCATTATTAACTCAATAAATTTATTTATTTTTCCATTGTTTGATTTGTCAAAAATGTTCTATCTCTCTCCTACCTTTTAGTTGCAAAACTAAGTTTGAATGCTTTTTTCTTCCAGATGCAAATTTTGTGTCTTCATTTGACATCGGAAATTTCACCTATTTTTTCTTCCGAGAAGCTGCTGTCGAATACATGAACTGTGGGAAAGTAAGTTGGTCATAAGTTTCAATCCTGAATCATTTTATTCCTGAATCACCTATTTTTTTTTTTCTGGCTTTTAAACATTGATACTGTGCAGAAGATTAGTATTTGGGATGACACAAATTCTTTTTTTTTACTTTTTCAGGTCATCTATTCTCGTGTGGCTCGCATATGCAAGAATGACCAAGGAGGACAGTTTCTTCTGAAGGATAAATTCACGACGTTCCTGAAGGCTCGCCTCAACTGCTCCATTCCTGGAGATTATCCCTTTTACTACGACGAGATCCAGAGTGTCCACTATGTGGAGAGGGAGGATATTTTCTATGCCACTTTCACGACACCAGTGTAAGTTCTCCGTCGTTTTTACTTTCTTGTTTTTCTTCTAAAATAGGATAAGTGCATGATCTTGCTTCGTGGTGTCCACAGGAGCGCCCCGTTGGGAGGTCACTGTGACCTCCCAATAATTTTCGTATTCGGCACATTTTGCTGACAATTCTGCAATTTGAAGACAATAGATTGCATCATTGAGATTATTTGTTCTTTTTAATTTTTAGAATTGTTTTTTAAAGATGCCTAATGTTTTTTCTCACAAAATGTTATGCATGTACGACATGTGTGCATACTTGTATTTTATCATTCAGTAAAATTGGAACTTCATTCTGCAAATTGATATTTCCCCCCTTCCCTTTCCTTTAGTTTCGGGCGCCCCTGGGTATCCAACCTGTTTTTACTCAAGGATCGCATCTCATATTAAGATGTGTTTCTTGGGCCAAACACAGAGAAAAATTTAGTTATTTTAACTTTCTTTTGTTAACCCAGATAAATAGGGAAAAGGAAAGAAATTTGCAAATCAAGAATTGTTGTTATCTTTATTACATGCTAATTTTATCAGTATTAAGTTTCCTTCTGTTTTTTAAATACCATTTTTTTACTATTTGGATCCAAATTTGCAGCACTTGTTCTTTTTGTCAAATAAGGATGATAAGCTGTTTCGGAGAATTCTAGAACATAGTTTTTGATTCACAACATTGAATATTATACCGGGAAACGTGGATCAACCCTGCAGTCGTGCTTTTAATTACAAGATTAGTTTCGGATTTAAATAGCTCAAAACATTGACCTTTGGTTCTGCCTTCTGTAAAAAAAAAAAATTCAGAGCGTTAGTGTCTCATATTCTAAAAAATTTACAGGCTGAATAGTATCCCCTCTTTTAAAAAAGAAAGAAAACTACATTAATTGTACAATGTTCAGTTTTCTCAACACAACCACTAATTTGAAATGTAAAATTTTGTCTATAGAATCTTCCAAATTTATGCTAAGCTTATTTTAAAATAGGTATTTTTTAAAATTATTTAACTATACTAATTTAAAAATATTGTATTTATTGAATTAAAAAGATAGTTTGTGGGGATCAATTTTGAACCTCATTATTTTACTTAGTTAGTCTAATAGAAATATTTTTTTTCTGCTTACTCTAGGAATAGCATCTATGGCACTGCTGTTTGTGTCTACAATATGTCATCTATCCTAGCTTCTTTTTCGGGTGCTTTTAAGTTTCAGAGCAACCCCAAAGCAGCTTGGGAGAGGCAGACATCAGCTCACAAGCATTTCCAGGTATGGTTCTTTGATCAGTTCAATATAACTTTAGTTCTGTTTAAGTTCTGCTCACAAAATCATGCTTTTTCAAAATATAAATATGGCGTGTATAACCAGGACAATGTTTTTTTTTCTTCCAGTGTGAGAACCCTGGCCACCATGAACAATTTCTAGACTCTGAGAAGTACCAGTTGATGAATGATGCTGTGCAGCCAACGACTTCCAGGCCTCTCTTAACTCTTGAGTTGCAAAGGTAATTTATCTAACCTATTAGAGGGACCATAAAGTAATGTTGTTTTTTCAAACAAATCAATTGTTAAAAGTTCTTCTTTAAC